>PVIU01035441.1:0-10305 GCA_004026605.1 Ondatra zibethicus | reverse complement strand
GGGTTGGCAAGATACTTGGCCCTGGGGATCCCAGGTGTCCACGGGCATGTCCCCAGCTAGGTATTCGGGCAGCAGAGGAGAGGGTGCCAGAACTAGCCTTGTACCATAGTCACATTGATGACTATCTTGATCACCATTATAGAAATTTCAGCCGATGGATGGAGATAGAGACAGAGACCCACATTCACATCAGAGCAATGGATTGAGCCCCCAAAGTGCAGTTGAAGAGCAGAAGGTGGGAGAAGATGAGTAAGGAACTTAGTATCCTTCTTTAGAGACATGTATAAAGTAAAATTAACGTTTACCTGTTTATACATCAAAACTTTAAATTTCTTACAGCCCTAATTATTGCAAAAATAGTTCCAGCCTAATTATTTTCTTGTAACAGCTCTAGCCTGTCAGTTTCAGAGCTCACAAAAGCTCATCTGTGTTGCAGAACTGACTTTTTAGAAGAATAAAGAGATGTTTTGTCTCCATCAAGCAGCACTAGTCGGTGGGAGGAGTGTAGAGTCGCTCTGTGGTTCTCCTGTCACCTCCCCTCTCAACAGACAGTAGCTCTAATTTCTTCTGGCCGGCACCCTGAAGAGAGCAAGTGTGCATCAGGCTCTCTGCAGACTGCCCTGTCTTAAGCACTACACCATTGATGACGTATAGCCAGAAATTATAAAATCCTAGATCTCATTAGTGTTTCTCAGAATAGGCAAACATGACAGTATCTGAGATATGCTGCTTTGGAATCCTGGCCAGTCACTGAATCTTACTTGCTTTGTTAGTCATTTTTTTTAGAAATTCTTGAGACTGAAATAAAGTGTGTATAGCATCTTTCTCTGTGCATTTCATCTTCTAATCCTCAGGCTCTAACAAACTTGTTCAGCATACAAGTAACCTGCCCGTTCTCCTCAAAATAAAAAAAGCACAATTTCAAAGATCGGTAATAAGTAAAATAAAAATGAAACGTTTTATTAACTATGTTTCTGTTGTTTTATTGTATAAGATATGGCACTGTAGATTTATTTTCTCTAGCATTTAGAACTTATAGCACAGAGTAAACTATATGATGTATTTATGCGATTCAGAAAACAGAAGAATTCAGTATATATCAACCATACTTATGTATATTCATCTGTGCAAATATTTATAAGAAATGCTTCTTATAAATTTGAAGGGGCTCTTGATTATTTAAACTTGGCATTTATAAAGTTTGTGGCATTTTGTTTGTTTGAAAAGAGATAATTATCCTTTTCATCTTAATATAGGTAATTAAAACCTACATCCTTCGTATCAAAATCAACTGTTTCTTTCTGTATCTTAAATGTATTTTAATTTAAAGCTTCAAGTTATTGGTGTGAAATATAATTTAGAGGCAATTTAGCAAGGACTTGCCAAGTTTTCATTGTTTTCTAGGTAGATCCTAGGAAATTAAACATTAATGAACCCCACTGTCTGACTACATTGTGGTCTTCCTACTCATTGCTAACACACAGTATATGTTTACATTTACATATATATATTTCACCTGATAAAATATAAACTCACAAATAAAAAGAATCCCCCATCTTTCCCATCTTTTCCCCCATCTGTTTCCTCAAAGTTCAGCACTTCCCAACACAGAAACACTCAGGAAAACCTGTTAAATGTGTGAAAGTTCCCCTTCTTCAGGAACCTAAATTAAAAATATATTAAAACAAAAATAACAATGTCCTTAACACATAACCATTCACAGTGGTATTTTATTTTGTTTAGTTGTTCTTTTTTCTGTTGTTTTTTTTTTTTTCTAGTCTCCTTCAATTTAAGATGCAATGTAAGCTACAACAATAGGCATTAAGAAGTAAGGGGCTTAGTTGAATAAATCCTCATGCAAATGTTAGAATTTAAATTTCCCTATATAGATGATATTTACACTTGGGTTTGGGTGAGAAAATAATGAGGACAGGCAAAACTTACATCAAATAAAGCAAACATCAGGAAAGTGAGAAGGGAAGACAACTTTCACGTCACAGAAATCTCACAGGTAGGTTTCCCTCTGGGGGGTGTCTATTTATAGACTCGGGGATCAATGCTCTATTGTTGTTAAGCTCAGTGCTTAATAATGGTGAGACTTTTTTCCTACATTTGGGTTACAAACTTAAATTCTGTTCAGAAAGAAATGTTTCTTTCCATACTTGGATATACATTTAAAGCCATTTTTAAAAACAGATTGACCTCAGAAGCCGTTTTATCATTAGAGAAAGCTGAAAGCTCTTTTAACTACAAGCTTCAGAGACTCTGTAAGAGGCAGGGATAAGATTCAAATAGTTAACTCTGAGCTAGGCTCCCCAACATCAACTTAAAATATTAGGTTTGGTGGCCTGCTGTGATCCTGGCACTGAAGATGTGGCGATAGGGAGGTACCTGAGGTCTTGCCAAATAAGTGAGCTTGCTTTGGGTTTAGTGGCAGATCCTGTTTCAAAAAATAATATGGAGGAAGGTTGAGGAGGACACTCAGTATCAATCTCTGGCTCAATGGTGAGTTTACCCATGCAATCAGGCACAGGTGTGTGTCACACTCAATCATATATGAGCCTGAGTAGATGATGTGGCTTTTATTCAGGGTATCCTGTCTTCCTCAGATAGAAAAACCCAAGTAAAAGCAAAAAATTAAACCTCCTAACCAGACATTTATCCATGATTTTCAGTCTCCCCTCCTCATACCAGGTATGAATGATAAATTGATTAATCTCAGATTTCTTTATTACCTTACACGTACTGTTTCCTGATAGAAGAATGCACAAGCATGATGGTTAAATGGGGATTTTTTTTCCTTTTGAGACAGGGCTCGTGTAGCCCTAGCTGACCTTGAACTACTAAGTACCAAGGTTGACCTTTCTCTTTTCATCTCCCAATTTTGCTGGGACTGAAGACATGCATCACTACACCTTGTATATGTGGTGCTGGGAATCAAGCCCAGGACTCCCTGCATTTCAGCAAACGCTTTGCCCACAGAGCTACAACCCCAGCCCAAAGTAGGGACATTAAAAATGTTCAAGCTTCATATTTCTAAATTTTTTGTGTGTTTTTACATACCAACCACAGTTCTCTCTCCCCTCTCATCCACTCCTCAGAGAGAGTAAGCCCTTCCATGTGGAGTCAATAAAGTCTGACATATCATGTTGAGGCAGGACTAAGCTCCTTCGCCCCACACCATCAAGGCTTAGTGTGGTATCCCACCATAGGGAATGGTTCCAAAAAGCCAGTTCATGCACCTGGTCCCACTGCCAGAGGCCCCACAAAAAGACCAAGCCACACATCTGTCACCCACATTCAGAGGGCCTAGTTCGGTCCCCATCTGTCAGTCCAGAATCCATGGGCTCCCACTAGCTCAGGTCAGCTGTCTCTGTGGGTTTCCCCATCATGATCTTGACCCCACCCCATCCCTGTTCATATAATCCCTTTTCCCTCTCGACTGGACTTTGGGAGCTCGTCCCAGTGTAAGCTTTATGTTTTAAAAGCCGAGAGTTAAAGAACAGAATTAATTAGATGTAGCAACTACATAACCTATTGTATCTATCTATTAATTCTGTGATGTTAAAAGCTTTATTTCTAAGATGCCTTGAGATAAGAATGTAGAAATGCTGTTTGCCCTTTTTTTCAATAATTTTATGAATACAGTCAAGTTAGATTTTGTGGTACATTTACTGAAATGAATACCTTGGAGAAGTATCAACATAGTGTCCTCAATTGGGGTATAAATATTGACTGATGTCATTTGCTGCTTGTGAATGAGGAAAATGCCCATTTTTAAAAGGAAACATACCATTTTGCCTATAAAACTCAATGCCCCATGTAATTAGTGACCAGTGAAAGCTCTCATTGAGAAAGCCAGTTCAGCCTGACTCCAAACCCAGCCTACACATAAGAAGAATGAATGCCCAGAGATTCCCAGAAGTGAGCTTGGGGTGTTCTTACTGGGGAGTGCAAACAGTTCCGTGTTCTCAGCTGAAAGCCGGTGGTGGGAGTGTGGATGTGCGGTGCTGTTTTTACAGTCAGAATCCTTACAACAAACCTGTGTCACCAGGCTACTTTTATTTTCTTCCCTGAGAGTTGGTAAAGAGCCAAATACAGTCGTCCTTGATTTTACATGCAGCTTCCAGCTATGACTATCCTAAAGTATTATCTGATGTTCACTTTTATAAGGACAATTGTATGTATACCTGTCTTTTTGCATGGCTTTGTCATATTCAGTTACCATCTCTGCTTCAATGTTTGCCCTACATGGAGTTTAGATCCAAATGTGGTGGTTTTGATAGTTTGTTCTCACTGTAGGAATCAGAGCTTTGATAAGCTTGCTGGGATATCTTCATGAACTCATGTCTTTGTTTTGTTTTTTTTTTCTGACTTTTTAGGTGTACAAGAATTTCCAGAAAACATAAAGTGCTGTAAGTGTTTAACCATTATTGAAGCCAGTGTCAATCCCATTTCTAAGTGAGTATAAATTATTTGATTTTTACTTATATTCTATTTGTATTTACATTGGTTTATGGTATGCTTAGACGGAACTTTCATGATAATGGTTTTGAATGTAAAATCAATTTTTTTAGTTAACAGAATGGTAGGAAAGCTACCAAGAGTTTGGGGTTTCATTAAGATGATTAAAAAGCATGAATGAGAAGGAAGACCCTGCTAGCACAGTATGGCATTACTTTGAGCAGCCATGGCATTGGTTTTCTGTATTCCAGGGGTGAGAGTCAAAATCAAGAAAACAGATATTAGTTGCAGTCATGGTGAGAAATTAGTACCATGGACATGATGGAAATTCAAAACAGAGGAAATTTAAAGGTGCCAACAAATGCTTTAAGAGTTGAGTGTCCCCACCAAAGGAATGGAGTCTGACTCCAAATAAGAAGTGCCTGGGTCCCAGAAATATCAGCTAGAGTAAACGAAAAAGCCTGAAGGTGTATTAGATGCAGAGATATGCATGATAAAGATTCTGGCAGGAAAAAAAAAGGTTGTTTGTGGTTCAAAATCTATTAGCTAAGAAATCTCATGGGAAAACGAAATTCAACATGTGACTATGTTGCTGACTCAAATTTGTCCTGGAGTAAGAGGTCTGTGGAAACATGAACAGTTAAGATGGAAGTAGAAATGAAACCCAGAAAGGCTTTTGCTGACGTCTTAGTACCTGAAAGAGTCTGAAGCAGACTGGACCTGGAATGCAGGTGGTGGTCTTCAGAGAGAGGCGTCATCTTAATAGCATGGAGCTGATAGTAAAATCCTCCAGGACTTTGTCCACATGAGTAGAGGACACTAGAGTTCTCCGATAGGGGAATAATTTCAAAAGGCACAAAGAGGCTGATCAGAGTTTTGCACCAGAGGACACAGTAGAATGAGATGGAAATTTACAGTGAGTAAATAAACAGTATGCAGGCCCTAGTAGAAAATACGATACGTCAAACAGAGTGATATGCTTCAGAATCAGAGTTTCTACCTCAAACTAAAATATGGAAGGGGAAAACAAATCCAGACCTTGAAAATTTTTTTCCCTTCTCTACACCAATTGTATTTTTATCAGCATCTCAACGTAATGGAGCTACCAGCTGCTCATACCAAGACGGACACACGGGGTGGATAAAGAGCTGGTCTGGTTTATATATTGTCTGTTATTTGTTTGTTTTCTTTATTTTCTAGATTCTAAGACAATGTATTATTTAGTAATTACAAGTCTTGAGGGTTGAAGTCATATTAAAATTTTAAACATAAAGCAGAGAAAATCACAATCCCAGAGAACTTAGACAACAATGAGGACACTAAGAGAGACTTTCATAGTTCTAATCTACATGGGAAGTAGAAAAAGACAAGATCTCTTGAGTAAATTGGGAGCATGGGGACCTTGGGGGAGGGTTGAAGGGAGGGAGAGGCAGGGAGAGGAACAGAGAAAAATGTAGAGCTCAATAAAAATCAATTTGAAAAAAGCTAAAAAAGAAAACAACACTAAAAATCTAAAAACTAGATTTATCAAGCTACTTCCAAATTCATTTCATATATTTAAACTTGTAAAAGATTTTAAATTACCTGTTTCATCAAAGTACACCTAACACTTTAAGCATCAACCAGGTTGGTAGTGTATAAATACACAGTCAATAGAAAAGCAAATTTAAGTAGTATGCCCATTTTCAAAGCCAGACTTTTTAAAGCTACATGAGTAAAATCCCCTCATTTTAGGTGTGCAACTGAGTAGATTTTTACAGGTGGTTAGTCATTAGCTGTAATCAATTAAATCATTTCAACATCCCCAGAACTCCTCTAGGCCGGCTGTCTTTTCCAGAATGCATTATGAATAGCTGATGTCTGTGTCAGATTGTTTTAACTCATCTTGTTGGCTGTCACTTTGTCTACCCACCAGTCCCTTTATTGGCAGGAATGTCTCACTGCAGAGGAATCACAGGTCCCTTGATGGGCGCTGAGATTGTTTACAAACACCACTGGTAGACACTGTGTGTGGACATTGAAGAAATTCATGCCCAGATGTCATTTAGGTTTCTAAAATGCCTGGGGTAGCTCAATGGGGAGTACAGAACTCATATACTTGAGCTTAGGAGACACTTAGGAACTTTTGCAAATGGTGGCTGTTTCTTTGCCATCATCCACCATTCTAAGTTCTCATTTCTTCAATTTCAGTCAGTCTGGTAGATATGTTGTCTCCTTGTGGTTTTAATTTACATTTATAGTGTCCAATCAGCATATTTCTCTGCATATTAATTAAAGGTATTGTTTCTTTGGCAGCGATTCAATTTTTTTTCTTGACTTGCCTTTTTAATGCTGAATTATAGGTTATTTTCAGATTCCGGGTGCAGTATGAGTCCCAGTTCTGTGGCTTGTTCCTTCACACTCTAAATATCACCCTTCTCGAAGAGGCTTTTACGTTTGTATGAAGTCCTGTTTAATAGCATGCATCCTAGTTTCCTGCCTAAGAAACTTTGCTAAGTTTAGAGTCCTGCTTGGTCTTCTGAAGCTTTGCTCTGCATCTTTTGTAACTCGGGCTTTCCCTTTGCTTGTGGTTCGCCCAAGAGCAGGCTTCTGCAAATCAGCAGGGCTTAATGGTTGTGAGGCTTTTCTCTGCTGTCTGTGTCCAATTGCTCATGATCCATTATTAGGAATCGTACCATCCTGAATAGGGCTGCCAGGTGCCTCTAATGAAAACTAACAGGTTATATGTGTTTGGGTCCATTTGCGCTTTCTTTTCTGTTTTTACACCAATCTATATGTCTGTCTTTACACCACTGATACTCTCTCAATTACTATATATAGCTGAATTGTAAATCACGAAGTCATATAATATAAGCCCTCATTAACTTTCTTCTTTATCATAATCATACAAGTTACTAGATGCCTTTTACTTTTCTATATAAATTTCACAATCAGCTTCCCAGTTTCTTCAAAGATTTAAATGTCAGACGGGATTTTGACAGGGATTACATTGAATCAGTTGGCCAACTTGGCTAGAACTAGTATCTCAGAAATATTGAGAAACTGAAATTTGAAAATATTTCCAAGCCTTTTTCATATCTTTTAAATTTTCTTTGTTCATATCTTATTTATTCACATGAATTTACATTTTATGCTATTGTGGATAATTTTTATTAATCCATTTATTTTTCCATGTATATTACTAAAATTATATATTTATGTTATAACTTGTAAAACTACCTAAACTTTGTTCCTTAATTCTACTGGACTGTTTGTAAACATTTGGGGAGAGGTCTGTGTAAGCAACCATGTTGTCTGTGAATTTGTCGTATTTCACTGTTTTTATCTACTTGCTGAATATTGACTTTTCTTGGCTTATTTGTCTTGTAGGACCTCACATTGAATAAAGAAGTGAAAACAGACAGCGCTGTCAGTTTTTCATTATCTGTGTTGCTTCTGCTTTTCTCATACAGACACTCTGTCAAGTTAAGGGAATGTCCCATACCCGGCCTTCACTTCTTTGACACCCTCACTGGCAGGTCTTCCAAGTGAGATTCACGCAGGGAAACGCAGTCTCTGTCTGTCATGTCTGTGTTTGTGGTTTGTCCCCCCGGATTTGAATGGTCTCCTCTTCTGTGGAGACTTCTCCCAAAGCCACCTTTTTGGAACGCTGTCACAGCAGAGATCTTATTCTGAGTACCAAAATCTGTGTTACTTTTCTCCGTGTTGCCATGAGCTCAATAGCTCGTTTATTGGATGCCATCATTTCCCAGAGTTCCTGGTTCAGGAACTTGTGCATGGCCAATCTCAGCTGCTGGTTCACGGTCTCACCTCCAGAAGCCAAGGAAAGAATTGTTTTTCAGAGGAACAAGAATCCACACCAGAGCTCAATTGGGCTGTTATAGAATTCCCTCCTCACGCAGGGAGCTGAGATCCCAGATTTCTGCTGGCTACCCCTAAAGATACTGTGGAAATCTAAAGGGAGCATCTCCCTGCTGTATAATTATCTCCAGATGCAACTTGTTACCTAGCATCTGGCTTCCTCAAGGTCGACACTAAGTGAGGGTGAGTCATGAAGATAATTGAGGATGCGGCATCCCATTACACGGCCATATTCTGTTAGCCAATAAGAAACCCCCAATCCTGACATCGCAGGAAAAAACAGGTCCACCATTCACTAGAGATGTCACAACTTTGGTATCTGTTTTTGCAGAGTGCTTATTTTCAGTGGGTGTTGAATTTAGCCATAGCTGATTTGTAAGATCTGTGATCACTTGGTTTTTATGGTGACTCACATTCTTCAGTGCTTCCTGTCATTCGTGCATGCCAAAGGACAAACTGTTTAGTCATGAGTATTGCTCATTTTTATTTTCAATTGCTCTAATTTATTAATATCTATTAATGCTCTGTCTGCTGATTTCATGAAATATACCCATTGTATGTTTCTGCTAATTCCTTTGTCCAGTTTGTTATCAAGGTAAAATCGGATTCATGAAGTGAGTTGAGAAATGTTCTCTTCAATTTGCTATCGTAATTTGCATAGACTTAGTTCTATCCCTTCAGTAAGGGTTGGTGATCTTCTTCCGTGCAGCTATTAGGTCTGAGGTTCCCACTATGGCTGTTAGCCTTCACTCGATAGCTAATAAGCTACCCACACCAGCTATTTCTCCTTCAGTGGTGTTAGTAGCAACAGTTTTTCAGAAACCTGTGCACTTTGTACAAGTCACACCTTGTTGTTGCCACTTAGGTTTTCTTGGCCCTTGACTGTTTCTATTTCTGTATTCTGGTGTTCGTCTCTCTTACCTCATTGGCTTTTAGTCTTCTTGTTGGCTTGATCACTCTATCAATTTTTAAGTTTTATTGCTCTTTTCAAAAGATAGCTTTGCTTTTATTGATTTGTATTCATTTATTTTTAATTTTTTCCATAAAAATTATGAAATATTAAGTGTTGAAAACACTGGAAACATAAAATTTATGCTTTTTAGAATCACTATTTTGGTTTGCTCTCAGCTGTTAGTAAACATAAATAAAATAAGCCTGAAAATAACTACTCAGTAATAAAATGGAGCTGGACATTTACTAGGAAGCCCCTGCCTCTCTGGTCTCTAGCTGTATAACCACAACCTCACAAAGTATGTAACTATTTTTATTGCTAGTTACCATAATAAATAACTGGAACTAGTGTTTAATTCCCTGGTTCTTTTCACTATGAAGCATCTTTGCTATGAATCAAAGCTATATTTTCAACTCTACAGAACATTTGAAATATGCCTGTGGAGGTGGGCCAATGAACGGAGCACTTCCTGTGCAGGCATGAGGACCTGGGTTCAAGTCCCCGGCATCCACACAGAAGCTGGGAGTGCCAGCCTGTGCCCATAACTCCAGCTGTGAAGCACAAAGACAGGAGGATCCCAAGAGCTCTCTGACAGACCCTTCTGGCAAAAGGAAGAGCTTCAGGTTCAGGAAAAGACAGTGCCCCAAGAGAATAGAAGGGAAACCAATAAATAAATATACCTAATGTCTTCCTCTGGCCTCTGCATGTGCGATTAGGTACATTCAGATAACATACATATAACATAGAAATAAATTAAAATAAATATTCAGAATTCAATGTCAAGGAAGCCAGTGATATGTTGCTGTGTGGAAAGGCCACACATCATGATCTCTGCTTATCATGGTGTTCATCCCAGGGTACAATCAACACAAACCACTCTTTCACTCTCAGAAGTGTCTGAAGATGTTCTATAAATTATTTAACCACTATTTATACAACAAAACTTCAAAAATAATTGTAAAATAAAGGATAGATAAAATGCAGTTTAAACAAATTTTATTTTTTTTTTATTTTTTATTATTTTTTTT
>PVIU01035440.1:0-10308 GCA_004026605.1 Ondatra zibethicus | reverse complement strand
TGCCTAAAGATTCTTCTTGTGATATTTGGTGAAGAATGTGCCGCTTTTGCAGTAAAGGAAAAAAAATCTGAATGGAGTTAGAAATCTGAAGGGCATCTTGACATCAGACATGGAGATACAGTGTTTGAAGTTTTCCCAGATGGTTTTTGGTCTTGCTTTGGCCCCATACTTCCTCACTATGTTCCCTTCCCTGCATTTTGGAATAGTAATATATATCCTGTATGTTTATGTGTTGGAAATATGTAATCTACTTTTTGATTTTGATTTTTACAGGTGATTACAGTTAAGAGGTAACATGAATCACAGAAGAGACTCTGAATTTTGGACTTTAAAACACTGTTGAGACTATGATAGACTATGGAAACTTTTGAAGTTGGACTAAATGAATATCATATTATGATATTGTTACAAGCTTATGGGAAACAGGGCATGGAATATGTTTGAATGTAACTGTCCCCCCATAATCTCATAGGGAATGGCACTATTAAGAGATGTGGCTTTGATGGACTGGGTATACCATTGTTGGAGGAAGTATGTCACTGTGGGGCGGGGGCAGCTTTTCGGTTTCCTATACCCAGGATACTACCAGTGTCTCAGTTGACTTCCTGTCACCTGCAAGATGTAGGAAGAACAACCATGTCTATCTGCAAGTCACCATGCCCTCACCTTGATGATAATGGACTAAACCTCTGAAACTGTAGGAGAGCCACCCCAAATAAATATTTTCTTTATAAGAGTTTCTGTAGTCATGGTGTCTTTTCACAGCAATAGAGACACCTGACTAAAACAGTGAGTATGGAGGAAACAGAAAACATATATTTTACAATCCTGGTAGGAATGCAAACTAGTAAAATCACCATGAAAATCAGTGTGGAAGTTCTTCAAAAAGTAAAAACAGAATATGATACATCTATATCATAAAAACTAGTGCTGTTTGTGATTTCATTGTAATTTTGTCCCCATTCTTCCTGCTAAGGAAACAGTAAACCCTATAACAACTCCTTTGCATGTGTTGTTTTCCTCTTGTGGCTTTGATCCTTCACATCCTCTCTCTCTTCCCTCATCCTCCTCTTTTCATTTCTATGGTTACAATGTAATTGAGATATTCTTTTTATGCTATCTGGGATTCATTAAAACTACTTATTCTGTAAATTAATGTGTATGGGATTTCTCTCAACCCAATAGAGAATGTTTTAATCCATTATTTATTCAAACATACTATCTTTTTGTCTTTCACTGTTTATCATCCTCTGGAACCTTCATGACATATACATTGAACCAACTGAGACCATTCCAAATTTCTAAACGATTGTTCATTTTTTAAAATCATATTTCTTCTTATATTTGAAATACAATTAATATCAGTACATTGTCAGGTTTGTTGATCTTTCTGCCCTGTCTAATCCTATATATAGTTATTGGAATGATTCTTAACTCTAATTTTCAGTCATTTTACATTTTTATTCCTGTCTTCTCAGTCAGTAAGACTGTGTTTGGTTTGGTTTTTGTAAGATTATTTATACCAGCTGATTTAATTCTATGTCCAGCAGCTAAACTTTCTTAGATGAATTTCTATTTACTTTGGTTTTTCTCCTCATGAATATGGGTCATTAGTCACTTATGTACTTAGTATTTTTGCTGAAACTGGTCATTTTAAAAACTATTTCATAGTGACAAGGTGCACTCTTCTGTCATCTTGAGAACTGCTGTGTTTGTCTCCTCGTGGTGTGTAGCAGCAATGTCACTGCCAAGTTCATTCAAGGCCAAACTACTGCTTTTTTAATTTGGTGCTTTGAGGGTATCAACTGAGCCTATATTGTTTGTTTCTTCCAAGGAAATCAATGGAGGTGAAATGCTGATTTAGAGACATTCTCTAAGAGGCTTTGAGAAGGGTCACAAGATATTGCTTTCTATATTGAGAAGGCAGACCCTACCCTTATAGTCTGATATGGTTTCTTAGCATGCACACATACTTGGGGCTTTCAATATAAAAGCAGTCTAAATAAATAATTCTTATTTTAATATCTTTATGTGGAAGTTTATTTTGAAATTAAAGTTTATGACAATATTTTAGCAACCTTATATGTCTGTATATTCCTGTCTTTTTCCCAAAAATTAGCAGTTATTTTCATAATCTAACACATTTCATTGTATTGGATTATGTTTATATTCTTGATAGTGGTTGCTGTCATTATAAATCAAAAATTTTTTACTATATTTCATATGTGGCCATTCTTATAAAAAAGATATTAGGCTTTCATTGTTGTGTTAGTAACTATGTCCTTCGATTTATTATAATTGCTTTTGAGCTGACTCTCTCATGCTTTTCACAATAGGCAGTGATTATCTGGCAATAATTAATGATGTCTTTTATACAGCATGTAATTATATCATTGCATTTCCGCTTTGGGCATTTGCTCTTTGGCTCTCTACTGCATTTGAAATGGTTCACACATCTGCCCTTTCACCCCCACCACAAAGGAGCTCTTATCTCTCATACTGGTGTTCGTGACTTGACAGAGGAGATTTGCCTTGCACACCACAGAGTATATGCAGCAAGTGTTCTCTCTACACGTGTCTCTGAGCGCTGTCAGATAAACTACCAAGTGTAGACATGCAGTTGCACACAGACATCCCTGGGCTCACACTCTTGTTTCTCACCAGCTCATACTTTCAACGTCATCTCTAAACTCTCTTCTTCTGTAAACTAAGCACCTGTGTCGTAGGTGGTTGGTACAAAGGAGAAAATATTGTTCGTGTTGCTAAGCAAATTAAGAATATAAGCAAGTCCCTGCCCCTCACCAGCTGCAGCACACAGAAGCACAGGCCCTGGACCTTACCTGGACAGCACAGTAGAGCTGACCCTGTTGGCAGGGTTGCAGGTAAGCTGGCCTTTAAGGCATGGGCATGGGCATGAGAGAGCTGGCCCCACCACTTGTCTGCTTGTGGGAGGGAGACATGCCCACCTTGTCTCTTGCTCCTTGCTCCTCAGTCACCTGCTGCAGGTGGGAGAGCTGGCCTCAGGGTCAGGAGAGCTCGAGAGCTGACCGTCCCCCTCACCAGCTGCGGCACTCAGGAGAGTGGGACTTTAACTTACCTGGGCAACAGAGCAGAGCTGGTGTGAACACGGGTGAACCAGAGGGCCTGTGAGGAGAGCTCACCCCGCCTCTTGCTGCCTGGTGCATGGGCTGAGCTAGTAATGGCAGCGCTGGAGAGCTCACCCTGGTAGTGATGAGGGAAAGCTGGTGGGCTGCCCAACCCAACTACCACCCAGACCCAGGCCAACAACCACTCCATCTATGAACTGCTGGAACATGGGAAAGGACTGGTCCTGCGGATCCAAAGCTACAGGATCTCCATATCGCAGGGCAACAACAGGATATTCAAGAGGAGTCCCAGTGAGGGCCCAGCATTGATAGTGTAGCAGAAACCAGAGGCCTCCAGCCATACCAATGACCTATTGCAATGAAGAGTTATAAATAATGATATATGGACTAAAGGGTATACTCGGTGACACACTGTGTCACTCTACGGCTTCTACAATGAGATTCTTTTTCTTTTAAATTTTATTTTATTTTGGGGAGGAGGTTGCAAGGACAGAGGGCAGGTGCAAAGGGATGAAGAAGTGAATGAGATCAGGATACATGATGTGAAATTCACAAAGAATCATTTAATCAGTCAATCAATATATATTACACTGTTTATTAATAATATATACTATTATCCTGTTAAATTTTCTATGAAAAAAACTGAAAAGTAAAGATGCATCTCAACTGAGATATTTACCTTTGCCTTACTATTGATTAAACTAGAATATCAATAATATACTACCAAGTGAGCTAATGATGGTTATGATTTGAGACTGAAATTGTTTATCATGTAAGGGAAATACATTTTAATTACTAATTGAAGGTATAATGAATACATGATAGATTAATTAAATGCAATTTTAATTATATCTCATAATTTATTATTTAACATATTTATATAATGCATTTTATCAAGATATTTTATAAAATTAAGTTATCTATTCTTGGAGTATAGCTCATTTTGTAATCATGCATTTTCTTCATCCAAAAGTTACTATGTTTTTATTTGGTAATCTTTTATATAGGCTATTGTATTTAGGTTTTATGTATTTATGTTTATAAGCATGAGTCCCTACTTTTGCTAGTGCTCTTAACCGCTGAGCCATCTCTTTAGCCCGAGTTCCTACATTTGGTTCTAGCCTTTTTTTTAATCATTTAATTTTGTGTTTATGTTTTACAACAAAGTACATACAAACCCCTAGAAAGAAAGCTTTATTTTTTTCTCTTGTCTGTTTATGGATCCTTTTTTCTGGAGGGATCAAGTGAGTACATTCATACGTAAACCAAGAAACAGCAACTTAAGGGAAAACAACTCATGTAAGGATAGAGAAAAACTAAGAGATTCCTATGTAGACACAACGGTCTGTACCAAGCAAATTCAAGAGCAAAGCATAAGATGTGCATACTGCACTTATAACCACATGTCTACCATGTAATTGGTATGTGCACCACGTGTCATTCTTCAAACCACTCTTCTGTAATAATTCATGTTTGCTTACTGAACACTTAGTATTTTTTCAGATAAAATTTTAGAATTATAGACTCTCTAATCTTTTGTTTATTTGGAATTTTCCTCATGCTGAGTTCACACACAAATGGTAAGGTCCCTTGATAATACACACACACACACACACACACAACACATACACACACACACACACACACACACACACACTTATAATGTAAACATAGTACATATTAACAAACTTCAAGAAATATAGGCAACTTATTTTGTTTTTTATTAATCTTGTAGTTTTGCATCCTAAAATTTCAATTATTTTTCAAGAGATATAGTGACGTTGTGTATTGTTTTGACATTTAAAATGTTGATGACACTTTTTCTTTGTTCTGATATGTAACTAGTCTATTTAAACACAGCTATGTTCACACGGTGTGCAACAGCCAATACACTGCCTGGTTCATTGATGGGCAAGCTGCTGCTTTTATACCCTGGCACCTTGAATGCCTGCATTGTAAGTTTTAAATGACGCCTTGAAGATACATTTTCTATCACATGCTCTTGCCCCCTTCCCAAGCTTCTTATCTCCAGTAGGGTGATACTTTCCACTTTACCATTGAAGAAGCCTTAGCAAAATGATAACCCATAGAGCATGGGCTGTGGTGTCAAGCATTTCAGTGTGGAATTTCATTCTGCTTCCTCCTTTTGTCTCTGGGTGGGTCATTTATTGTAGGCAGACACTGCTCTTTTAATCCTGGCTGCCCAGACCTGAATACAGGAACTATATTAATCACAATACTGGTTGACCAATAACTCAGGCATATTTCTCGTTAGCTCTTACATCTTAAATAATTCATTTCTATTAATCTGTGTACTACCATGAGGCTGTGGCTTCCTGGAGTCTGGGTCCTTCTCCTTCAGCAGGTACATGACATCTCGGATTTCCTCTGTGACTTTACTCTGCTAAGCCATTGGCCTAAACAACTTTATTCATTGTCCAATAAAAGCAACACATATGCAGAAGGATATCCTACATCATCTCCACTTTTCTAATTTAAAAGGAAGGCTTTAACTTTAACATAGTAAAATTACATATACAAAACAGTTATCAAGCAAGAATTATTGTTATAATATTTGGTCCACTCACATTTGGAAAATTAAGGGAAAATATTCTATAATCTATCCTATTTTGTTAAGTCTGACATTTTATATCTAACTTATCTTTATCATAACTAAGGAAAACTACAATTATAACTATCTATCCTTTCAACTCCATCAAAGACCCCAGAAGGATATAATGTTACCTAAATAAACAGGAAAAGCATAGTAAGCAACTTCCAAAGTTCTAGAATTGACAGAGACATCTTGCAGCCTAGACAGTCACCCAAACTTCTTCTGTAATGTTTCTGTTCCTTAGTTTCTCTTAAAAACAATGGGACTGTTGTGCATTAGCAGATAGATGGTGTGCAGTAGATGTGCTTGGTGAGTGCCTTGTTCTTACTCAGTTTATGTTACTGTTCTTCTAATTATAACACTTATCATCCTACCATTGTCATAGATTGTACGTATTCATTGGTGGTTTGCTTACCATTGTTGTTTTGTGAATCGCTAACTCATATTTGGGCATTATATAAATTTTGATTCAAATCTGCTCATGAGAATTAAAATTCCACCACTAGGATTATTTACATTCTTATCTTTTTTTCCTATACCAATAAGTAAAACTAAAGGAAATTTTTGTCTACTGAGTTCATGTTTTAGAATAAATTAATGGTGGTCTATTAAGGAGGGGAAGAAGAAACCAAAGGTGTGTAATAACATACAGCCAAACATCTGTGTGTCCTCCAGACTCCTTCCATAGGGGACAAGGATGAGTGTGAAATGTAGACAGCCTTTAAGGAAATATAAGAGAATTTTAGAAAAACTCAGTGGTCTTAGAGAATATTAAGTCCTTTGACCCCACAGAACAGGCTGTTGCTTGAAAATGATACTTCAGGGGAGGGAAAGAGAGCTAGTAAAAGTCTGCCCAGATAAGCTCACACTTCATTCTTTCTAAAATGTGGGTTCAATTCATGAAAGTTTTAAGAGGAGACCAAATGTAATTTGTTTTTCCTGTCAGGCAGATGAGCGACTGCAGAAAGTCCTGTGCTGGGAGAGGAAAAATGAGCCAGGGTCCAAGAACCCTTGATGGTGAGGCAGGAACTGAGGCCTCACACTGTGTCAGAGCAAGTCTCTGCCACTCGCTCCCTGGCTCCTCACTCTCAGCCTGCACTTGAGTCTTGGTCACATTCTCAGAGTTACTGTCCCCATGCTTTTCTTGCCCCTGTGTGCTGTGGGACAATGGTCTGTACCCTGTCACTTGTATTTTAAATAAACGCTGATTGACCAGTAGCCAGGCAGGAAGTATAGACAGGGCAACCAGGCAGGAAGTAGAGGCGGGGCAACGAGAATTCTGGGAAGAGGAAAGTTTCAGTCTGCAGTCGTCACCCACACACAGAAGGATCCAGACACAGAGCAAGCAGATGTAACTGCCTCGCCAAAAAAGGTACGAAGCCACGTGGCTAACACGCACAAGAATGATGGGCTAATATAAGTTATAAGAGTTAATAGGCCAATCAGTTTATAATTAATGTAGACCTCTGTGTAATTCTTTGGGGCTGAATGACGGTAGGACCAGGCAGGACAGACACCCCAGTCAGAAAGGACAGAGAACAACTGTGGGAGGAGTGGTCATGAACTTCAACACTAGTATACGTGCTTCAGAAGTGTTTCTCTGGAGGCCACAGTGAGTCTTCCTCTAGACCTTGCCCCTTCCACTCCAAGCTCTATTACAAAACAGGCATTTGTCAGTACCTGTCCTCCTACTCCTACAGTCCCCACCTACAGTTTTTTGTTTGTTTGTTTGTTTTGTTGTTTGAGGTTTTTTTTAATAAACAGAAGGCAGAGGGAGGTCATGTAGGTGTTATTTCTGTTTGGGATTTTTGTTTGTTTGTTTTGTGTTCCTCTTCATGTCACTTGATGGTTTACAGAACCTGTCTCCACTGTCTCCGGTGGGGGAGGGAGGGAGGGAGCAGTGGTACCCCTGCTTGAGCTATCCAACTGTGGAGCACAAAGCAAACGGAACAAGCAGAGTGCTAGCAGGAGAGCAAGGGATTGGTCAGGAAAGAAGCCCAATGCTAATGGACTAGCGGAAGGGCCAGACCAAGCAGGACAGCAAAGATGGCACTAAGAGTCTTCATTTCAGAAAGAGAGTGAGCAGATAAGAGATAAGACCTTTCGCTTCTTTGAGGGGCTCTATTTTACTAGTTTCTCCTTTGAAGCTAAATTGTACAGTGCTTCTTAAAGTGCCTGGCTTATTTCAATTAACATGTCCTCAGATCAAAAATGCTCATATTTTTAAGGTTTCCTTAACTTATTTGTGAAAGTCTGACAATATAATTTGCTTTTTTCAGGACAGGTTAGTTCATCCCCACCTGGTTAGGAGACTCACTCATTCACCAAAGTGCCCCTGCCTACAGGATTGGTTCTAGGACCAGACTTAGGTACTCTCCTCTGAGACTTTATATCTGAAAAAATACCACAGTGTTATAGGAGTCAACGCACAATCTCTAAAGAGTGGTAGCAGATTGGGAGATCCCTCTGTGGATAAAAGCACAGACTGCATAAGCCTGTGACTTAGAGCTCAGACCTCCAAAACCCATGCAAACGCCAGATGTGAGAGCCTGCATCTTCTGTCAGTGTGCCTAACCTGAGGTTGGCAGAGACATGAGAATCTCCAGATTCCCACAGACCAACTTGTGCACTGAGCGAGGAACAACAACTTCAAACAAGGCAGAAGAAGACTGACCCCTGAGGATATAGTCTGACATCCACAGGCAAGCCAAGGCGTGTATGAACTTAAGAGAGTGTACACGCACACACAGGCACACACACACACACACACACACACATACACACACACACACACATGAAAGAGAGAATTTCTCGTACACAAATAATAATAAAGAGTGATGGCAGAAGTACTAAATACTAAATAGCCAGGACAGGAACTTAGTGCATAACAAATGCCTTGTGTTGCTCAAGTCAATAAGGGTCATAGCTATGCCAAAGATTCTGAATTCGAACCCAATTATCAATTTGCTTTCCCCCTTTATCAGAATTAATGTATGAAAACTCACACATACCTCTACCATGCTTTTTCTTTTGGACAACCAACCAGCTACCAAGTCACAACACAGAGACTTATTATCAGTTTTGAATGCTAAGCCTAGCTTAGGCACGTTTCTGGCTACCTCTTTAACTAAGCCTGCTTCTCTTTACCTTCCTTTTTCATTAGAGCTTTTTGTCTTTTCTTGCTTCCTTGCTGTCTCTACGTCTGGCTGGCTGACAACTGCCTGACCTCTAGCCCCTGCTGTCTCCCTAGTTCCGTCCTCCTCCTTCTCTCGTTCTTCCTTCTCTTCCATTTGAACCTCGATTTTTCCTCCTATTTATTCCCTCGCCTGCCAGCCCTAGCTATCCTTTCTCTTGTCCAGTTATTGGCTGCTCAATTAGACCAATCATGTGCCTTGGGCAGGGGAAACAGATGCCAGATGCAGCATAACTTTACATAATCAGACACACATCCTTACCTTACTAAACAAATGCAGCATGAACAAAAATAACACTCCTTTACACAGCTACAATAATATTCTGCAGCAGAAGCAAATGCGACACATCTTTTCCTAGTTAAAATAATCTTCTACAACATATACCCCTGAGTTTCTGCAAAAATCAAAATTGTTCTCCTCTTCCTTCTCTTTCATCCCTCACTAGTATATGCTTTTCTATGATCTTTGCAAAATTATCATTACCCATAACCTTTCCCTGACCACGGTTATCTGTGCTTAGGAAATTCCAGCTCTCTCTATAGTACAATAGATTTGTAGAAATTAACTAACCTGTACCCAAGATAGTCTATGGACAAATGATTCTTTCCTTCTATTACTTTACTTTTCTTTTTCTTTCTTTTTTTTTAAGGGTAGCTTATCATTGGGGATTTTTAAATTGTTTTTCTTGAGCTATAAACTTTTCTCCACTCGCCTCCCTTCCTCCCATTTCCCCTTTTATTCTCCCCTGTAACTTCCAAACTCCCAATTTACTCAGGAGACCTTGTCTTTTTCGCCTTCCTTTGTAGATCCATGTATGTCTCTCTTAGGATCCACTTTGTTGTCTAGCTTCTCTGGGGTTGTATCCTGTAGCTTGGTTTTTCTTTACTTTATGTCTAAAAGCCACCTCTGAGTGAATACATATTATATTTGTCTTTGTGGGTCTGGGTTACCTCACTCAATATAGTTTTCTCTAGATCCATGCATTTGCCTTCAAATTTCAAGATGTCATTAATTTTTAGAGCTGAGTAGTACTCCGTTGTGTAAATGTACCACATCTCCTTTATCCATTCTTTAGTAGAGGGGCACCTAGGTTGTTTCCAGGTTCTGGTTATGACAAATACTGCTGCTATGAACATAGTTGAGCACATGTCCTTGTGGTGGGATTGAATGTCTTTTGGGTATACACCCCACAGTTGGGGCACCTAGGTTGTTTCCAGGTTCTGGCTATGACAAACAATGCTGCTATGAACATAGTTGAGCACATGTCCTTGTGGTGGGATTGAACGTCTTTTGGGTGTATACCCCACAGTTGGGGCACCTAGGTTGTTTCCAGGTTCTGGCTATGACAAACAATGCTGCTATGAACATAGTTGAGCACATGTCCTTGTGGTGG
>PVIU01035439.1:0-10314 GCA_004026605.1 Ondatra zibethicus | reverse complement strand
TGGATTGAGCCCCCAAGGTGCAGGTGAAGAGCAGAAGGTGGGAGAAGATGAGTTAGGAAGTTAGGACCGTGAGGGGCTGGTCCACCTACTGAGACAGTGTGCCTGAACTAATGGGAGCACACCAATCCACCTGGACTGGGACTGAATGAGCATATGATCAAACCAGACTCTCTGAATGTGGCGGCGAAAGTTGGCAGATAGAGAACCCACAAACAATGACACCAGGACCTATCTCTTCTGCTTGTATTAACTTTTTGAGAACCGAGTCTTTTTGAATGCACTCCTTCCTAGGCCAGGAGGGATGGGGGTGGCCCTTGGACTTTTAACAGGGCAGGGCACCATGCCCTCTTTCAAGGAAGAAGGGGGAGGGAGGAGGGGTGGGGGGTAGTGGGAGGGGTCCGGGAGAAGGGGAAGAAAGGAAAAAATTTTTATTTCTTTAATTATGTTCATGAATGGAAAAAATAAAACAAAACAATGTATGGAAAAATAAACAAAAAAATTAAACATTGAAAAAAAAAGAAAAAAGTAAGTAATATAATGAAAGGAGCTGTAATGAAATCCAGAGATAAAATTAAATTAAATTTGATGAAGCTCTTATTATTGAACTTTATATGAACATAGATTTCACTGTCCAGTTCCCTAATACAGAACTGGAGTGTAATGATCTTCCTGGTGGTAATTTTTGGACACCTTCAACAGAAGCAGATATATATCAGTTTTCCTAACTTATGGAGGAATCTCTCATGTGCTGGGGAAGGAAGTTTTTTCCTTGTCCTCATTACTTAGGGTCATTATGCTCTATCATCAAAAGTACACATTGATTCAGATTAACTTTAATTATGGTTACAAATAGGTGTCAAACTTCCTCATTTTCTAACTGCAAAGTAATAATAGAAAGTAAAGTGCCTTTAAAAGCAACTTGAATATAATGTGCCCTCTTGATAATTTTATGCTGTTTTTTAATTAATCCTTAGTTCTGTCATGGTTGAGATATTTTGTTAAACTTCAAACGTGGTCTTTAATATGTTGTATGGAGGTATGGTTAATCCCACCTTTTCCAACATTCAGGGAAATAAAGATAAATAAAAGCAATGTTTCCATTCTCATGGGCATTTCATGAGGCAATATGAAGGAATTACTCTAATAAGAACAAAGTCTGTAGACTGGACAGTAGAATAAAAAGTGTCAGAATATTATAAACAAGACACAAGGTATGTTCCCGTAGACACTCGGGCAGCACCACAGGATATTTGGAGATGCACTCAAAGATAAGTCATTCTTCTACAAGTTTGAGTTAATATCACACATATTTGATGGCTCATATATTATTTGCAGTTGTTTAACAAAAATAAAAGTATTCATGCATTTTCACTCGACTAATTGTTAACTTCCTGTTCTTGGGAAAAATATTTCAAACTTTAAGCTCTCTTCTCTGTGTAAGAATGAGTTTATATTGAATTACTCAAAGAACTGAATTGGATAATTAGATTTCCATAAATTTAAACTTTACTTCACAAAGTAGACAATGTTTAATGTTTAATGAATTAAATGCACTGTATCTGCAAATATAAATATTTATATCTAGTTCCTTTAAAAAAATCTTTAAGTCATTTGTTTCATACACAAGACATATGTAATTTTATCTAAAATTGTTTTTCCTTTAAACTATGTTTTCTTTTTCTATATATTCTATATATTGAAAAAATTAACCATATTTGGTGAACTGGACACAAGTAATGTTACATCAGTTAGCTATCAATTGGAAATTATGGCGGCTAAAAAAGTTATAGGAAAAATGATTAAGTATTGCTTTCCAAAGACAGCAAAGTCAAGTTCTGCAATGTGAGATCCATTTTCAGATCTGACCTTAATAAAGAAGTGATTTTCTCTGTCAAAGATAATGTAATTTAGTCCTTCGGTAGGCCACATAGTGGCACAAATGTATTATTGTATCTCTCACAGATATAGAGTTGGAGAGATAAGGTTTGCTAAGGCTACATGAAAAGGCATCTAATCAACCTTTACCAAAGCACAGAAGTGGAAAACAGTCCTCCCTGCCCCACAACCCAAACTGAATTTATACAGCAAAAATTAAGAGAAGTTTGCACTTATTTCATGGCCAAAAACAGATTAGAGGGTAGTTATCTTCTATTTTAAATCCTCAAATTCAGAGGTACACAATAATTTGTTTTTTTTTTATTTTCATGAATTTAATTTGTGTACACACCTTTACTTCTGAATGACAGAAAAGTGCTAAATTTAAGGTGAACTACACAAAGTTAATCATTTAAAAACATTAAAGCCAATTTTCTTGAAGCCTCTTGATTTACCCTTATTCTTTCTCTTCTGAAATATTGCTTTAGTTTATTTAGTTATCATGTTTGGCGTTTAGCTCAGCCAGTAGGGTGAATGCTTCTGATTGGCCTGCATAATTTGAATCTAAATCTCATGTATGATTCTGGGTATACTCACATGCAGGTCCTCAACATTTACATCTAATGTTTTGCTTTCTTGCCTTAATCCAACCAATTGCACAGCACTCTTGTAGCATATTTTCTCCTTTGCACATGAGGAGGCATGACAGCATTTTCACAAGAATAAGAGTTACTTTTAGACCAATCTTATTAAGGAATTAACTATTATATTGTAGTTTCATATCCGTATTCTATGTGTTAAAATTCTACTGCCTCATACTTTAGAGGCCAAATTTTAGTACTCCTTAGAGGTGGGCTACCTCACTCTGGGAAATTAGGCACAAAATACAAAAATATATTGTCCATTGCATCCTGTTATTCCCTTTTGATCTTTGTAATGGTGTCTATGTTAGATACAAGATCCCAGGAGAGTTTGATAGCTTGCTATAGTTTATTTTCATCCAAAGAATGAGTCATTTTAATATAGAGTTAGAGGTAAGGCCACACACAATTGCTGAAAAGAAAACTGTCACCAAAAAAACTTTATCTAGAATACTTCGTTTCTAAATACTCAGAAAGTGCTATCCTAATTCTTCTTTTACCTATATACTTTTATCTATCAATAATTTCTTCTGTAAAAAATAAAATATACTTCAATATTAAAATTGACATAAATAACAATGAACAGTACAAAGCAAAGCGCATATAAAATACTAAATACCTCTATAATGTAGAAATATCTCCAATTCAGCAAACTGACAGACAGTAAAGAGAATAAAAAGCACAATTCAGATGTAACAGAAAAGTAGGGACATAGAAAAAAAAGATGTAAATAGTGAAAGAAGGAAGAAATGCTGGGAAATGGTATACAGTGGAGGGATAGGTGATGAGAAGGAAAAGAAGAAAGGGATGGGCATGCACACGGATATGTATGTGAATGGGGGTACAGCCTACACTAGTGCAGCACATCTGATCTGAAGCTGGAGCACTAAATTCTTCTATTGGTCTAATTTTATAAACTTATTTAAGAAGGTGGAGTATCATGAGCTGCCAGGAGAAACATATGAAAACCACCCGTTTGTATTGTAATATATAAAAAGAGCTGCAGTACTAGGGTGGTGGTTTAATAAGAATAGTCCCCATAGGCTCGTATACTCAAATGTTTAACCACCACTGAGTGGCACTATCTGAAAGGATTTGGTCGTATCGTCTTGTTGAAGGAAGTGTGTCACTAGAGATATGTGTTTGAAGTTCCAAAAGCCCAAGCCAAGTTCAGTCTTTCTCTGCCTGTGGATGGGTTGTAGCTCAGTTTTTTCTCCATCAACATTCCCGTCATGCCTATTGTCATATTACCTGCCACAATGTTAATGCACTAACCTCTGAAATTGTAAGCAAGGACCCAAGTAAATGCTTCCTTTTGTAAGAGTTTCTTTGGTCAGGGGTCTCTTTACAGCAATAGAGCAGTGACTAAGACAAGAAAGGACATGTGAGAACTAACGGCATTTTAAATGAATGGCACTCCACATTTGAAGTAATAAGTACATAAATACACATTTGACAATTTTGGTTCATTTCCATTGGATATAGGATGACAAATTACTGTTATATATGTACAAAGTAATTAAACAATTAATTACACACAAGAAACAGCAGGATCTAGTCTCTTCATGTTAAAGAGGAAACTCTCAGAGACCAAGGAAGCACACAAAAATTCAAGTACTCAGACAAAGGAATGCTGAAGTAAATATCAGTGAAATTCTTGTTTGGCTTAAAGGAGATATAATGCTATAGAGAGCTAGCCACAATTATGTTTACATTACTCATTTAGTAAATCAAGTTTATGCTGTTTTGATCTTTCTTCAGAGAGGACTTGGAGTCAAGAATATTTCAGTTGCAATAAGTACAACCTATAACAAATTCCTGATTTCATTAGATAATATATACCAATAAAATGAACCAGAACTTCTGAACAAAATGGCTAGTTCTATTTTTTTTTTTCAAGACAGGGTTGCTCTATGTATCTTTGGTGCCTGTCCTGGAACTAGCTCTTGTAGACAAGGCTGACCTTGAACTCATAGAGATCCATCTGCCTCTGCCTTCTGAGTGCTGGGATTAAATGCCTGTGCCACCACTGCCTGGCTGGCTAGTTTTATTTTTAATCAAATAATTTAATACAAAGGAGTACATGGGCCAACTGAAAAGAGAAGCCAATTGTGAAATATAGGAATTATTTGAATACAAAATTAATAAACAATAATTAAATTATAATTAAATAAAAATAATTGTTGATGGGACTTCTTTGATAAAAAATTTCAATAATCAAGATATACACCTAGTAAGCAGGGGAGAAAAGTTGCCTGCACATGAAAACACAGCTTATTTTTAGAGGGTAGATCTGCCCTTAAGAAGGCAAAGCATAGCCTCTCTCTGCTCAATTCAGCTGCACATGTTAACTCCTTCGACGGGAGACACAGAGAAGACAAAAAAGTAGCTATTTTGAATAAAACACACAGATATAAAATCAGATAAGAGAGAGTCATATCAGAAGTCGTGTCATGTTATCACTATCCCAGAGGTCATGGAAAAGACTTCCACATTTGTAAAATTTCTACCAAAAGTACAATCATATATCATGATGAAAAAGTAAATATAAGCCCCCAGCAAAATTCTTCATAGACCTCAAAAGAACAGTACTCAACTTCATATGGAAAAGCAAAACACCCAAGATAGCCAAAACAATCCTGTACAATAAGAGATCACATTTTTAAGAAATCTATTTCATAATGATAGATTACTGTCCAGTAATTTATATCAATGATCAAAGGTAATTATTCTTATAAGACTTAAAAATCAGACAGCTACTTGCATTTTAATTCCATGTCTCTTGCATTCTTATCTTTAAGCATTTGCTATTTATTTTAAATTTGTTAAATTAATGTATTTCACTAATAATGTCACTCAAAGAATCTATGTTGCTTACATATTGTGGTGTAGAAAGCATAATATATTTGTACATTGAAAACTAAGACATTTATATTTATCATGATCTATATTTTTCTGTAAACTTTTATATTATTGTTTTCATAATATCACAATGTTAATACAATGGGCAATTCTATGACATGTAACAGATCTAATTAAGTCTCATGTCACTCAAAGAATCTAGAAATTTAACTAAAATGAAGACAAAACAGAATAGACATACTGAAGCAGTATTCATAGACACTTTGGAATTTATTTTTGCATAATTTTCAGTTTGTTCTTTCAAGTTGACTTGTGAGAGCTAGCTTTTGGTTTATTTTCTGTACTCTAAAATGGTACTTGGTGAAAACAGCTATTGATAGAAAACAATCATATCATGGTTTATGATTTGCCTCACAAACACATGATGCATTTGAGAAGAAAAATCTTCAAGAAAAAAGTTTAAAAACTTCCCATTATGAATGTATTAGTGTGCATGTAAAAGAAAAAGCACATTTGGCATCTTATGGTCATTGAACTCCAGATTTCTATCGCCATAAGAAGTGGAATGAATAAAACAAAATTGCTGTTTCGACATATAACTTCCAACATATACATATTTATTAGAATATTATGTTGAGTGTTCAAGCTGACAGAAAAATCAGGGCAAACTCTGACTCTGTCTACTATAAGCAATGGGACAAATTTCCAAGGAAAAACTAAGCCCTATTTTTGTTGTTGTCCTTCTGTGTACTTCGTGAAATATCATCCAAGAACCTCAGCTGTGATGTGAACAGCATTATCTGAATCTAAAATTGACCAGTTCTCTGTTCATATATACATCCTTCCAGACACATGCTATTGTGTTTAAAGACTGCTTCTTAAAAAGTAATACTAGGACGAAATACTTCCACTGATGACAGAACACATTGTATTAAAATTAATGTACCTTCATTATTTTTATTCTTACTAGAAGTGTATAAAATACAATTATAGGTTTTAATATAAGTCACAAGCAAATTGCATTGTCCCCTCAATATAGTCAATGATTACTACAAAAACAGCCAATCTATTCCACAACACCAAAATTTTGAATCAGTAGGTTTCAATCTATTTTGTTCATGGATTTCCTATCCACCCTCACCTCTTCAGTTTAAAAGTCAAAGTTCATAGTCATTTCAGGTTCCTATATCATATGAGGACAGATATTTGATGATTCACTGAAATTTTTGCTTTTTTCCTTCCTTTTTTCTTTCTTCCTTTGGCATGTAGCAATAATAAGCCTGGGCTTCAAAAATGCATTCCTTGTACATGCATTAGTTTGTCAGTCTTCTATACTTTTATTGAGTAATATTGATATTTCATGTTTCAAAATTACGAGCTTAAATCTTGTGCTGCTAGGCAGAAAATTGATGCAGTTTTTGAGTTTTCAATGACCGGGCTGCTTTTCCTGCCTGACCTGGCACAAGCTTAAAACATGATTCAGTATCATTTACTTATTTACTGATGAGCAAAATAGCAGCACCAAAAGAAGGGAAGTTCTATCAAAGCCCATTCCAAATACGCTTGACTCTGCTCTTTATCAATGGTTCTTGACAGATTTGTTTTATTGGCATACTTTCCACGTGTGTTGCAGCAATGACATACCCTCCGACAATAGGGTGCATATATATTGCAATGTCAACACAAACACAGCATTCTTAGGTTTTTGAAACATCTTTGAGAAAAAGGAGACAAAACATGACATTTTGATCCTCTGCCATTTTCAGTAATTTGGAGTTTCTATTAATGTTAAGACATAACAATGTCTAGAAAAATGAACGTTGGCAATTTTCTTTTTCTATGAAAAGTCATTTCTTTAACTAAGTGTTTCTGGCAGGGGGCTTTTGTTTCTCTGAGCCGCATTTCTAAACCCAGAAAACTGACAGATTGCACATAATGTCTCTACCACCCACACTCACTCAGAACAAAACAAGTTTCAGTGTAGTTTGATTATAACCAGTATTATCTGTATGACATACAGAGCCTTGTCAGTAAAACTGAGTGAATTCGAGACGGTTTCTGATAAGAGCTTCCCTACATGGATACCAAAACATTGCTTAGGTATTACTGTAATTTTTCTGAAATAAAGATAAATGGTAGGGGTGTGGGTGTGGGTGGGGGGGCATTTTCTCATTTGTGTTCTAGCTCATGCATACTCACATGTTCATATAGAGAGCAGAAGTTTACATCATATATCTTTCTCTATTCTTCTGCAGCTTTGCTTTGAGACCTAGTCACTCTTTCTAAAACTGAGCCTCATGGTTTAGCTAAACAGACCAATACGGGAGCTACAGGGGTCTTGATATTTCTAAGTACCATTCCGTTCTCCCAGTGCCCTGGAATTACTTTTGTACACCAGTACATTTGGCTTTTATATGAGAGCTGGTGATCCAGATTCAGCTCCTCATCATTGAACAATAAACTCCTTAAACTCTGAACCTTGCCCCTTTCCTAGTAAATGGTACTTTTATTATGAAAACACTTTAAAAGGTAAGATCAGTTATAATAGTATTAAATTATAAACTGTTTATTCTGATAAGGAATATGAGTATGTGAAGTGTTCTTATTGATTTATAAGGAAGCAAACACACATGTGTACACACACACACACAATTTCGTATACATATACCTGTTAATATTTAGTTATTTCAATGCTATATTTTCATGAATTTTATTAAAATAAGAACAATTTATTCTTACTTGATTCAAAGTCTACCTACAAACTAAAGATAGGAAATTCAGATTAAATATTTCTAGTGACAAGTGTGTGGGAAAGAACACTCTATTGAGCCTGCATTCCTTACGTGATATTAAAGCTTTTCCATTTGAGATACACAACATAGTTTACAATAGCTTTATGGTTAAGATAAGCAGTGAGTCTCTCTTCATCTCTGGCCCTTTGCCCTTCATGCAGGCTTTCCTCCAATATTGTAACTTGTATCAGTAGAATAAGATTACATCTGCAAGAACAGCCAATCACCTGTTATTTGAATAAAAGATAATGATGTAGCTTATTTGGAAGGGGGAAAGTCTGATCAATAAATTAATGAACCTTGAAAAGTATTTACTGCAAGAATGCTATTTCTTGAATGGCCAAGAAATGAAATTGCCATTACATCAATAGAATGATCCTAATGTTTAAAGCAGAAAACTGTGAGCCATCATCAAGTGATTAATAGTTACTGTAAAAGTAGATTCTTTATTCCAACTAATACTAAGCTTCTGTTCTAAGTAGGTAAAGCAGTTTTTATGTGCTCTATACAAAAAAGGTTTTATATGTGCTCTATACAAAAGTATGCATATGGATTTTTTAAAAGCAACATTGTAATTTCACATCATCCCTAAAAATAACCAAGACCAATTTATAAAAGAATCATGCATGAACAGTCCTCTACTAACTGTAATTAATGTAGGTTTATGGACTCAGTTTAAATGAGATGGGAAAAGGTTTTCTGGTTGAATGTGTAATCCATACAAAAGATATATCCATCAATATGTACACTAGTTTTTTTTTATTTTATTATCTCATCTCTCTTAACCACTTGACTATCCTAGCTTTAGATCATCACCCACTATACTACCAGTTTCTACAAATGCCACCCATTCAAATAGTTTAGATATGAATCCTATTATGGAGGTCTGTATTTCTGTGTTGGCTTATTTGGGGTACTGTAATAATCTGTTTGTTCCTTTTACTGTTGAGAATGACAGTGTTTTCCTCTCAGACCTGGCCAAGCGGCATTACTCTGCATCACATCACACTTTCTTTATCATTTGTCAGCGAATGGAGACTTGGATTGTGTCCACTTCCTGTAGATTCAGAACATTACAGCAATAGACCTTGTAGGTCATATGCATTTCACAGGTTGATTTTATTCACTGTGAATGAAAACCTTTAAGTGGGATTGCTGGATCATAGATTATCTCATTTTTAATTTTTGGGGAATTTCCATTCTGTTTCCAAAAATGTCCATATAATTACTTTCCCTACTAAATATGTGACAGTTGTAGAAATTTTTATTCAATTTTTTTATCCATGTATTTGGTAATGTTTTTCCTCTACCACAACTCCCAGACCCTTCTCATCTCCCTACGTACTCAATTTCATGATTCTTATTTTTCCTTCTCAAATAAGCAAAAACAAAGAAAACAAATAAACAAAAATAAAAACTAAGCAAGACTATGAAAACATCTAATAACAAAACAAACAATAGACATTTGTAGTTCATGCCTTTAATTACAGCATTCAGGAGACAGAGGCAGACCGATAGCTATGAATCTGAGGCCAGCCTGGTTTACAGAGTCAGGTACAGGACAGGCTCCAAAGTTCTTAATTATTTTTCTATTCCTGTGAATTGCTTAGGAGATATAGTAAATCTTATGTGTGTATATTATATAGTCATTAAAATTTATAATAAAGTGTTTAAAAATTAGGAATTTTAGATATGAGTACATCCTATGTTTGTCTTTCTGGGTCTGGGTTTTCTCAACTCATTTTTTTTTTTTAGTTCTATCCATTTGCCTGCAAATTACAAGATGTCTTTGTTTTTTACCCATGAGTAGTACTCCCTTGTGCAAATGTACCACATGTTTTTAATCCATTCTTTATTTGAGGGGCATCTAGGTTGTTGGCAGGTTGCGGCTATTATATGTAATGTTGCTATGAACACAGTTGAGTAAACGTTCTTGTGGTATGAGTGTACATCCTTAAGGTATATGCCCAAGAGTGGTGTTGCTAGGTGTTGAAGTAGATTGATATCAATTTTCTGAGAAATCAACATACTGGTTTCCACAGGGGATGTACAAGTTTGCACCAGCAATGAAGGAGTGTTCCCCTTACTGTGCATCATCTCCAACATAAGCTGTCACTGGTGTTTTTTATCTTAGCCATTCTGCA
>PVIU01035438.1:0-10306 GCA_004026605.1 Ondatra zibethicus | reverse complement strand
TCAAATGCTTTTTCAGCATCTAATGAAATGATCATATGGTTTTTTTCTTTCAGTTTATTTATATGATGGATTACATTGATAGATTTTCGTATGTTGAACCAGCCCTGCATCTCTGGTATGAAGCCTACTTGATCATAATGGATGATTTTTTTAATGTGTTCTTGGATTCGGTTTGCCAGTACTTTATTGAGAATTTTTGAACAACTATGTTCTCTCTTTTTATCTGTTTTTGAAAACACTTTTTTAAGTTCATTTTTTGTATAGGGAATCAGTTTTCTGCACAGCTCCTGAGGGACTATTTATGCCTCTGTAGGTGACCCTGCACCTTGGACATTCTGGTAGCACTTAGTTAAATAAAACACTTTCAGAAAGAGCCAGTGAATTTGGAGAGGAGGGATTGATAGGAGACAGGAAATAATTAGGAGGAAGCTATTGTGAGACGTTATATGTATTCGTGAAATTACAAACAATAAAAATGTATCCTTTTTATATGCTTGTTGGACAGACACAATACAGAATTGGAGTCAAATAATATAGCCATCATTTAACATAATTTTTTTTAATGATAAGTACTTGTAATTCTGTCCTTTGAGCAGAGAAATCCTCAAGACTATGAGATTTTATTTATTATAAATAAAGGGAATTTATTTATTCCCTTTGTTGTATATTAAATGTCTGTAATTCTCCTGCCCTGCATCTTTAAGTCTCTTCTCCATTATTCACCATTTACGTATGAGCAAGCAAAATTCCCTTGACACTGGAGAAAATTCAATCATGAATTATAAGGTATTTGCAAATATAAAGATTTAAACATTATATTAATTAAATTATTTACAGAGTTTAAACATTTAATGTCATTGAATCAGTAAGGTAATGATGATGCTTCATGCTTGTTTTTGGTATTCGTTATCAATTTTTGTCAATATTATCTAATATACTTTCCATCTGTACTTAGGAGTCCCCAAACTATAATAAAGTTGTCATCCTTCAAATGTATTTTAGATCTATTTATTTCATTTTTATGTGTTATTTTCCCTGCATGCATCTATTACATGCCAGGTGACCACAGAGGTCAAAAGAAGGTTTTGAATCTCTGAAACTGGAGTTACAGGTGGTCATGGTCCACCATGATGGTACTAGGAGCAAAACAAGGGTTTTCTCTAATAACAGCTGGTGTTCTTAACTCCAAAGCCAACTCTTTCTCCTGTTTACATGGCCATCCTTCAAAGGCATTTTTTCTGAGCTATAAGACTCTCTGGCTAAAGAATCTTTCTTTGCTATTCTATTTTTCTCTGTTAGTTCAATAAATTTTAAGCAATACTTTATATGTGCCAGATGTAGTTTTCCAACAAAATATGCTACTGAGATAACAATACTGTAGACAAAAATAGTTCCAGAGGTTGTGTCAGAAATATATACCTATGATCTTAGCAAATAGAACTAAATATCATTTAAAATGTTTTAATTTTTCTAGAGGTATCATCTTTTCTTAGTAAAAATTTGTAACAGGTTAAATGTGAACTTTTACTCTGGCCTCTTATAAAAATTTGAGGACAAACATTAACACAAGAACAACTGAATCTAAATATGCCATCGTTGTTAATTTTGATCTTAAAATTTGCAAAATAGTATTTATTTATTGACTTTCTTCTGTCACATATTAAAAATTAAAATTGTTGCTGGGCGGTGGTGGCGCACACCTTTAATCCCAGCACTCGGGAGGCAGAGGCAGGAGGATCTCTGTGAGTTCGAGACAAGCCTGGTCTACAACAGCTAGTTCCAGGACAGGCTCCAAAGCCACAGAGAAACCCTGTCTCAAAAAACCAAAAAAAAAAAATTAAAATTGTTATTATAACTTTCATTTTCTGAAGGACATGAACTAAAAGTAGTTTTTCAAAAAGTCAGTGTTATACACATAACCAAAAGAACTTTGACAAAAGCTATCCCTTCTAAGATAGCTGCAGATTAGTTGTTTGCTATTCTGAAATTCACCATGAGGAAGACAAGACTGGAAATTGCATTACTGAATGCATATCAATCACATTTTAAGCTAAGAAATATTCATATCAGAAACTGTTTCTTGCACTATGACTATATTATCACAGTTTTGTGTGCTTATTTTTGGTGGAAGCTGTTATGAAAAGTGTCAGAATCACTCTTTTCCACAAGTATCCCTTTGTTATGCCAACATTATCTACATTATCCTTTTACTTTTCAGGCCTGATTAGTCACAACATCAGTCAAGTAAATAAGAATGAGACTCTGGTTATTACAGGATGTAATGCTACACGCTTGCAATTTTTCTTCACACGTAAATAAAATCTAGAACTGATGTTTACAGACAGAGTTTCTCGTCTTCCCAAGTCTGAAACTGGCCCAAATATGTCTGCATGATTCCTAGTCCTTGTTTCATCTGAACTAACACACCAGGGAGCCTCCTAATTTCTGAGAGAATATTTGTTTGAGTATATGAGAAAAAGGGAAGTGTAGTAAATAACAAAGGACACAACATATTCTTATAAAATATTCTAAAACTACCCAAATGTGGTGGTATATGCCTTTAATCCAAGCATACAGGATATGGAGGAAGGCAATATGGTCCACGCATTTTTATCCAGGTAAATCAGGGCTATTCAACAAAACCTACTTAAAAAGTATTTTATGTCCTAACTTTGGGTACCAAATATTTACAGATTTAGCTCATAACTCTATGGGGAATGTTTCTTCTTAAGCATAAAGTAGAATGCTAGGAGATCTCAGCAGACATTGTTATCATGAAGTTAAGGGAGACCATTTATTGTGCATGCACTCAACTGTGCCCCCTTGGCTTCCTACAGGCATTATATTGGTAGAATTAATTTCTATCCACAGGAACCCCAGGAAGTTTCTCTTATGCTACAGGAGTACAAAGAATTCATCCCATTACAATACCCCCTGAAGAAAGCAATGAGCCATTAGGAGATGTAATTCATATAATATTTAAAGTTGCTATACAGATTGATAAATTCAGGTTTAGGATAGTCAGAACAAACTGTTTTTCAGAAAACCCTTTACAAGATACACTTAAAATCAATCCTATTAGTAAAACTCTCCTTTGTAGAAAACAGTTGATAAAATAACAAAATTTCACCATGCAATTAAAGTTGAATTTCTCTTTTTTGAGTTCATGATAAATTAATCCTTATACCCACATTATATTCTTTTTAACTTTTTTTTATTTTTTTCATTTATTTTACATCCTGACTTCATTTTGCCCTCTCTCCTCTCCTCCTGCTACCCCCATCTCCCCTCTGTCCCATCCATCCACTGTCTTCTGTTTCTGTTCAGAAAAGGACAGGCTGCTCGTGGTTGACAACAAAGCATAACATAACAAGTTGGAGTAGGACTAAGCACCTCACTTTGTATTAAGGCTGACCAAGACAGCCCAGTATGGAAAATAAGGTCCCCCAAACCAGCTCAAGTATTGTCCTGATCCTACTGCTAGGAGTTTCACAAATAGACCAAGCTACACAACTGTCACAATTTTCTTAACATGTCATGTGCTTATAACTCTGACATAATATTGGGTTGAAAAGAAACCTCAGTGTTTAAGAGCATTTGCTATTCTTATTTCTTAGGTCAGTACCCAGAACCCACACATAGGTTTACCGCCATCTATAACTCCAGTTCCAGGCTATTCCAGACTCTCTTGTGATTGCCGTGAGAACCAGAAATGCTTGTGGTGCATAGAAATACATTCGGAAAAAATACTCAAATAACCAAATTAAAACAAATAAATCTCAGTAAACAATAATAAATACAAGTAGATATATATTAGGGAAATTAAGCATCACAACCTTAGCTTTTATCTGGTCTGGTGCATGCCTGCAATACTAGTCCAAACGATGGAGGCAAGAGACTTTCAAGAAGTTTGATTCTAACCTACGCTACATAGTAAGTTCTAAATCATAAAACATTTTAAAATACATGTCCATGGACACATGAAAATTAGCACTTGATTACTTAAATCCCAAACAGGAAGTTTTCTGTTGAAAACAACCTTTCGTTTAGTAGTAAATTAATGGATCTGCGTATTTTCAAGTAATGATGTTTGTATTATGAAATAATGATACAAAAAAGTTCAATCTTCATATTTTAATAATTTTGAAAAGAAGAATTAGAGTTGTGTTCCAAGAAGAAAACCATTAAAGTGAAAATGGAGGCAATCTTTTAGAACCATAAAAAGATTAGAGACACTTTATAAAAGAATGGTTTTGAAACATTTGTTGTAAAATTGAAAAAAAAAGGGAAATGAGAAAAGGATTTTAAAGGCAAATAATTTAAAGGGAGAAGCTATATAAAACAAAGGAATAGTATACATGCATACAACATAGAAATGATAAATTGGGGATATGGGGGAATATCATGGGCTAAAATAACCAAATACTATATGCTAAATATGAACTGCAGAAATTAATTTCCTTATAGTCAAGTAATCTTTTGGTCCTGGATTCTCCTTGGTATTCTCTCATGCGGTAGCAGACTGTAGGAGGAGGGGCCACTTGTTTGTTCTGGCTGCCCAGAACCGAAATAATCACACAGAACCTGTATTAATTAAGTTACTGCTTGGGCTATTAGCTCTAGTTTCTATTGACTAACTCTTACATCTTAATTTAATCCATTTCTGTTAATCTGTGTATGACCACGAGGACATGGCATACCAGCAAAGTTCCAGCAAGTCTATCTCCAGTGGTAAATCCATGGCATCTCTCTGACTCTGCCCTTCTTTCTCCCAGCATTCAGTTCTGTCTTCCATGCCTACCTAAGCTCTGCCCTATCAACAGGCCAAGGCAGTTTCTTTATTCATTAATGGTAATTACAGCACACAGAGGGGACTCCCACATCAGCAGACAGCTGCCTTTTTCTGACTTACTGCACTCTTTCCTCTCTGTGTATATGTTTGCCCGTCTTTAGTGTTCTTATAAAAAGAGAGAGATAGTGGCTTTGAGTATAAGTCTAAAAGCTATGTATTCAAATCCAGTCCCATTCTGGGATACTAAGTGTTAAGACTCCTCCATACAACTTTGAAAGTATGTGTCTCAGATGATAACACCTTTCAATAAGGAAGAACTAAGGCACTGAAAGAAATGCCAGGGATCCTCGAGGGTTTAGGCTTCTCAGAATGAAAACTTGTTCTCCATATGCATCCAAGGCACAATTCCTCTTGGAAAATAAGGTTTGCAAACTGTGAGAATCACCCCCTCAATGGAATATGAGAGGATTATAGTGTCCTTATTGATTTAACCTAGAGGGAGATGTGAAAACCTGTCGTAGCAAAAATGTAGAGACACAACTGAGAACATATTTCAGAGAAAAGAAATTGTTTTCATAGGATTCTAGCATCATATCTAGATTCAGTGAAAATCCCTGATAAAATTAAGTGGAGTTTAGTTAATGCTAAACTCCAGCATTATCATTTGATAATAATCCTCTGAAATGGATTCTAGGCTTATAAAACATTATTGTACATATTCCTGAATCAGGCAATATACACAATAAATTGTGGTGTTCCTTATAGTCTGAAAATAGCTCTTACTACCTTACTGATCTTTCCAAAATGATACTTACTTAAAAAGTGGTAAATAAGAATTGATATTGAATTTAGTTTTATGCACAGAGATGTACACAAACACAGACAATTTTATTTGATGATTTTTTTCTTTTTATTCAATTGGACACAAGTCAAAAAATTTAAATCTGTTTCTATTACCCAGAGTTTTGTAAAGCAAATGAGCCAAATGCCTTTCTCTATAATTTGATGAGGCTACTGTACAGGATAGGTTTGTAGTAAACAAAATATTTATTACAGATACATAAATTCATATAACCTCCAAATGCCACTTTCTCTTGAGACTGAAAATTTACTATATAATACCAATAGAAGATGAGAAGACTGTGTGGTTTGCTCATACAAAAGTGTCTCACAATATCATTACTAACTACATACTGATAAAGAGGGTCAAAAGTCCACAAACATCTGAATATTACAATTGGGATGAATTTACTTTTGGAAGAGGTTTCATAGTTTACTGAGAATGTTACCAAAGATATTTATTAAAATATTCCATTTATTGAGCTCTAAAAGATAAACACATCAAAACTGCACTGGTATTCCACTTCACTCCAGTCAGAATATCTGTCATAAAGAACAGAAACCAGTGATGACAGGGCTGCAGGAAGGAATCACTCTACACTATAAAACACTAGTGAGAAAGCAATTTAACTACAGTGCTCTGAGAATCAGTATGAATTGCCCTAGAAATGCTCATTAAGAGCTCCTGTATAATCTAGATGTACAATTCTGGACAGATAACTGAAAATCATAATACAATTTGATAATGGATATACATGTGTTGCCTATTCTGATTGTATTACCACTCACAATAAAAAAATTATCAACACTTCAAATATAACCTGAGCAGCTACTCATGCTTCTACAGCCAAGTCATCCTACACATCATGAATTGCATCCAAAAATCATACACCAAAATAAAACCCATTTTCCATAAGTTTTTTATCAGGTATTTTGTCATAGCAGTGATAAAATTAACAAATAAAATAAATTAGAATTGAGAAGTTGAAGTGCTTTTGTCAACATTGTGTGGTTTATAAGTCTTTGAATATGGTTTTTGTGGTGAATTAGAAAAAAGTTTGAACTTATGGGCTACACAATCCTTAGAATGCTCTAGCCAGAGCTTAACAGGTTATTCAGATAAGAACTCAAAAAACACAGGACCAAAAGCAATGCAGAGTAAAGACTGTAATCTTGAAATTTCAGGGAAAACAAAGAATCCACAGGGAATTCAGTTATTAGTAATTTGTGTTTCTTTCTTGCTAAAACATGTTTGTGGACTGAAGATAAGAGTGAGCAATTAAGAGCTCATGTTTCTCTCCCAGAGGACCCAGGTTCAATACCGATCACTCATATTGACTTGCTCACAACCACTTACAACTCAAGCATGAGAAATCCAACGGCCTCTCTTAGTGTCTATAATTGCTTGTACTCATTTACCTATATTCCCTTTTTCTACACACATACATGTAATTAATGATAAAAATAAATAAATAAATATTTTAAAAATTGTGGTACTTTCTGTCTATGCATTAAAATTTAATTCAACAGTAATGGAGAATTTATTTGATAGACAAAATATATGTGGTAAAACATTTGTGATGTATCATGGCTCTTAATCATGACTCCTACTCAGTTTTACAGTGAAAGACAGCAGAAATATTTGAAAAATGTCCACTTTGATCAGAAAAGAAGCATTGGGAGTTCAAAATCGCAATCAAGATGAGTGAATAAAAAGAAAGCAATTGTAGTTGTTAGAAAGAATAGTATTATTAGAAGTAAATCTCACACTCTTTACCAAGATAGCAAAATGGTTGAGGATAAGAGCTCACCCATCAAAGGCTCTAAAAGTTGTCAAATTTAATTCATTTGAAAGGAGAAGAAAGGAATGCCTCTGAATTTTTTTTTCTTGTCACAAAGACCCACTAAGGAAAGTCTCCTCTAAACCCATGTTTCTCCTTGTTCAGAGTGTACTACACATATGGTAGAAAAGAATTCTCCATCTTGAGGTCTAGCATAACTTGGAAACAACATTCACATGGTGCTGATTTTAAAAAAACATGAGGAGTATAAAGAACATAGGTCATAGAGACATGAGAGTTATCATGGAGACCTGCCTCAAGGTTGCAGTAAACTGATAATATCATGCCAGGAGCCCTTGAGAAGCTTTTCTATAAAGCATTTTGATGAAGCCTGAGTTTCAGTGAAGAAATCAGTATGTTGAAGATGTCAGAATAAGTACATCCACCAAAAAAAGTTTCAAGCATGGATCAGGGTCATCTCAAGAGAAAGTTATGTTGCTTTGCATCACCAATATGAAGAGATAGGGCTCTCTAAGGGTGCTGGGGCCTGGATGGTGCCACCAAGATCACCAGATTCTTACATGGACCTTTAGGATTTTTGTTTCTCTTGTTGGAAATTAACTTTTTATTAGGCCTCATCTGTTCTTTCTATCTGTTCATTTTTTTCTATTTTGAAATGAGAACTCTTGTTCTGTGCTATTTAATTATGGGAATATAAAACTGTTTTGGTGGGGGTTTGTATACACACACAATAAGACATTGCCTGAGTCTCCTTAAAGATTAAGTACTCAGAATTTTGAACAATGCTGGAATGGCTAACACTATAGCATCTTTAGAAATGGACTAAATGCACTTTCATAATGATATGGTCGTTATGAGATCTTTGGGAGCCAGTGATGGAATGTTACAGTCCAAAGTGGGTGTTGTTACAAGAGATGTAATTGTGAGATTAATTTTTCTTTCCATTTGATTGTATTTGTAATAACCTAGGAGGTCCACCCCCTGGTAATGTCTGTGAATGCATTTCCAGAGATGCTTAACTGAGAATAATTCACTCTCTATATATTGGAGGTACCATCATATGGAGTGGTACCTTTTAGTTAGACATTATTTTAGACTGTAACATTCCATCACCTGTTCCCAAAGGCCTCATGGCCATACCATTATAAAAATACGTTGAGTCTATTTCTACAGATGCTATATATAGTGTTACCAGTTCTATCATTGTTCAAAGTTCTAAGTATCGAATCTTTATTGATATAAAAATATTAAAATTAATCAGCAAAAAATAGAAAAAGAATATTGAACACCAGCACTCATCTTTCTGCTTTCTAGCTACAGGGTTAAATTCCCAAACACTTCTTGATACTTCCACCTTCATTTTTCCCAGGCATGAAGGACTGTTTCCTCAAATAATGAGTACAAATAAATCCTTCCTTCCTTATGTTGTTTCTTCATGTTTGTGGTCAATGATGAGAAAAATAAGTCACACATGAAATCTCTATCCTAATATTAATATTATTATCTTCACCCCATTCTTCTCTCAGACTTAATAACCTAATTCATAAAAGCCATCATTGGTTGTGCTTGTGAACTTGTTCCATCATCTGGCTTATTTGAATTTCATCTATGATATTATCTACTTTTCACAATTTCTAATCTCAGTAATAGGAAAAAAGTGGAGGTCATCTGTTCCTTATATAAATTATTCTATTTACAGAAGAAAACCAAAAGAAGGTGATTATTGCCAGATCCACAGGATGGGAAACTCTAAGGAAGCAGTGTTTTGGGAACACATCAGGACTAATACACATATGAACTAAAAGAGATTATGCAGAATGCACAAGGTTTGCATAGGTTCAACCCAGACTAAGTCTCAGCACTAAGAGGATATAGACATGAGGTCCCATCCAGAACAAAGAAGTCATTTGCAATGTATACGCAATGGTTGAAAAATCAGTTTTCTCCAACATAATGTTGTTGGGTGTATCAACCACACTTCAGGGCAAAATATATGCCCAGGAATAGTTGGCCAACACAGACACAAAAAAACTCCACTTTTTTGATGTTGTTTCATCTTTATTTTTATAAGCTTTTTGTTACATTTTTATTTTGATTCAACATTTTTGTCTTATTTGGTTTTGATATGGTGTAGGAAGTCCTTCTGTATTTGTGTCGCTTTCATTGGTTGAATAAAGAAACTGCCTTGGCCTTTTGATAGGTAAGGACTTAGATAGGTTGGGGGGGGGGGAGAAGTGAATGCTGGGAGAAGGAAGGCAGGCAAAGAGAGAGCCCCTGGTATCACCAGAATCAGACGTGCTGACTCTTTCCCGGTAAGCCACAACCTCGTGGTAAACACTGATTAAAAGAAATGGGTTAGATCAAGATGTGAGAGTTGGCCAAGAAGAGGCTAGATATAATGGACCAGGTAGTAATTTAATTACTACAATTTCTGTGTGGTTATTTTAGGGGTTAAGCTAGCCGGGTGTGGAGATGTGGTCTGCTCGCCTCTTACTACATTGATAAGGTTGGGTTCATAAGGAAGTGGAGAGGATCTAGGAATAGTTGAGGGTACAAACTAACATGATCAAAATATATAGTAAGAAAAAAATTAATAGAAAAGAAAACTCTAGTGTTACATTAAATAAGAATTGTATTGAAATTTCTAGTATTGCTTAATATAATTTTTTTTACTTTCCTCAGAATAAATGGTTTGAAACAAATTTAACTCAGTGTGTATTTGACTGTGTGAATTTTAAGCATAAAACTATGTAAGTCAGGGAATCAAAATTGAAATTCTCTCTGAGATGTGCACTAGTATCTGTCTCCTGGAATGGCCCAAAGAAAATTTAGGAAAATTCACCATCACTCTTTCTTGTAAGTAATTAACTAT
>PVIU01035437.1:0-10310 GCA_004026605.1 Ondatra zibethicus | reverse complement strand
TGAGCACATGTCCTTGTGGCACGATTGAGCATCCTTTGGATATATACCCAAAAGTGGTATTACTGGGTCTTGAGGAAGGTTGTTTCCTAATTTTCTGAGAAATCGCCACACCGGCATCCAAAGGGGTTGTACCAGCTTGCATTCCCACCAGCAATGCAGAAGTGTTCCCTTTTCCCCACATCCTCTCCAGCATAAGTTGTCATCAGTGTTTTTGGTCTTGGCCATTCTTATAAGTGTAAGGTGGAATCTCAGAGTTGTTTTAATTTGCATTTCTCTGATAACTAGGGATGTTGAACATTTCCTTAAGTGTTTTTCAGCCATTTTAGATTCCTCTGTTGAGAGTTCTCTGTTTGGGTCTGTACTCCATTTTTTTATTGGATTACGTGATCTTTTGGTGTCCAATTTCTTGAGTTCTTTGTATATTTTGGAGATCAGACCTCTGTCTGATGTGGGGTTAGTGAAGATCTTTTCCCATTCTGTAGGCTGTCATTTTGTCTTGTTGATTGTGTCCTTTGCTTTACAGAAGCTTTTCAGTTTCAGGAGGTCCCACTTTAATTGTTTCTCTCAGTGTCTGTGCTGCTGGGGTTATATTTAGGAAGTGGTCTCCTATACCAATGCGTTCAAGTGTATTTCCCACTTTCTCTTCTATAAGGTTCAGTGTGGCTGGCTTTACGTTGAGGTCTTTGATTCATTTGGACTTGAGTTTTGTGCATGGTGATAGATAGGGTCTATTTTCATTCTTCTACATGTTGATATCCAGTTATGCCAGCACCACTTGTTAAATATGCTTTCTTTTTTCCATTTGATATTTTTTGACAGCCAGATATGTTACACAGAGAAACTTGTCTCAAATAAACAAGCAAACAAACAAATAAACAAAACCCCAAAAAAGGTTTGTCAATGGATAGGAACTTTTGGAATTGGATCATAAAGGGTCTAACTTCATTAGGAGGTAAATATGCTGATGGATTCATAATCCAACAGCCCTACTGGGAGGTGCTGGAAGCTTAGGAGATAGAACCTAGCTGGAGGAAGTTGGCAATTGGGCGTGTGTCCTGGAGCTGGAAAGAAGACTCTGCAGTTAAGAACACTTGTTTCTCTTGCAGAGGACTCAGATTTGATTCCTAGCACCTACACATGTCACAATTTTCTGTAACTCCAGTTCCAGGGGATCTGTCATCCTCTTCTGGACTCCTTAAGTACCAGACAAGCACTTAGTGCACTTACATACATGCAGATCAAATACTCATACACAGAGAGTAAGTAAATATTTTAAAGATAAGAAAGTACACCTTCTTCTAGTCCCTTCCTGTCTCTACTTCTTCTTTGCCAAGAGTGGACACCTTGGCTCCACTACACCATTTCACCGTGACATTCTCCCACACTACACATCCACAAACAACGGAGTCAACTGACCTGGACTGTGATCTTTAAGTTCCTTTCAACTGTTTCTACTGAATACTTGTCATGGCAACAAAAGCTAACATGAAAAAGTTCAAGGGCCTCATGCTGTGCCGTGTCTCCCTTACCAAGAGACAGTTTATGTATTTATTTGATCTCATATATTTTAGACTGGCTTTGATCTTGAGGCTAACCTTGAACTTCTGATTCTCCTACCTCTACCTCCAGAGTGCAGGGATTATAGGCATGTACTATCACAGTTTACAAAGAGCTGAGAATAAAAGCAGGGCTTTGTTCATGCAAGTCAAGTGTTCCATCAATTGAGTGACAACTGCAGCCCGCCTCCCCCTTTTTTATTTTGGATTTTTATAGCATTGCATTGTATCCAAACCAGCCTGGAACTCACTATATAGCCCGGGCTTGCCTTCAACTTGCAGCAATTCCCCTGCCTCAGTCTCCTGAGTGCTTGGATTACAGGTGTATGCTACTATGCCTGGTTGATAGTCTTACATTTTGTTTTTTGGGGTTTGTTCTTGTTGTTGTTGTTTTTCAAGACAGGGTTTCCCAGAAGCTAAGAAGCCAGTCCTGGAACTCACTCTGTTGACCAGGTTGGCCTTGAACTTGCAGAGATCTGCCTGCCTCCAGAGTGGTGCCACCACCATCTGGCTGACAGTTTAACTTTTATTAGTTGTGGTTGGGTCAGTGAAGTAGCAGTTTGTGCATGTCAAACATGGGTCCTTTAGCTCTTGACATGTCTAGGACACAAAGATTCCAAGCAGCATAGGTGACAACCTGGGAGGTACAGCCTCAGCCCATGCCAATTCCAGTCGGTTTCATTAGAGAATGAACATTCACTATGGGCATTGACAGGATTGACCCAACTGGTTCTATCAGGGTTGTTTCTATGTTTCATGGTTCCAAAACGGGAAATTTCTAACCTGCCAGTCTGTAGTTTTCCAAATGGTAGACCAAACAGGTAGGCTTTGTCAACAGTTGGAGTCAGTAAAAATAGTATTGGCCAGTGCTAGGAGAACAGCTTTGAGTTCTGTCCACTGAGTGGAGCAAACACATCCATTTTCCATTCCACACATCTGGTGAGGATGCTACCATAATAGTCCCTGGAATACCGCTGGTTTCAGCTTAGCAAACATCAGTGAACCAGGGTCTGGCATATAAGGAAACCTCTGTGAACTGGGAGCTTCATGAGCCAGTGTCTTTGCTTTGGGCTGTGGAGCAGAGGATAAATTTTACCAAAGGAACAAATGCTATCCCTCCTCCCAGGCCCCAATATCAACAGAGCTGAATGTCAGGCCACTGTACTGCAATACACCAGTAGAACTGTGACATGAAAAGGTGGCTGGGTCCTTGCTAGATGTTGAATCATTTAGCCCACCTCAAAAGGGGAGGATCTGTCATGAGGCCTTGATGGGTACAAGTTGGGACACTGTGGCAATATACATGTGTGTGCATATGCCAGGCCAAGTGTGCGGAGGTGGAAGAGCTAAACAGTTGGTTCTCTCTCCTTCTGCCATGAAGACAGGTCCCACCCAGGGATTAAACTTAAGACACAAGGCTGGACAACTGGTCCTCTACCCACCGAGACACATCACTACCCCACCCCAGGTGTTCAATTTCAATGAGAACCTAGAAGCAACCTTAAGAGTTGTTTGCAAAAGGGTTATGTCAGATGGGTGTGGTGGTGCATGCCTGTAATCCCAGCTGAGGCAATGTGAGGAAGATCAGGAGTTCAAGACCAGCTTCTTCTACATAGTTCAAAGCAAATCTGAGCTACATAAAAAAAAAAAAAAAAACAAAAAAAAAACCCCTACTCGTTTCAAAAGACAAAAAGAAGACGTATTATTTCCATTACAGGAGCAGCAAATCCCAACCCCACTACAAAAACACCACCCTATGGAGGCTACTTCCCTTTAATCATGCTACAATAGCAAAGGGCCAACCAAAGATTCAGTTATCTCACAACAACCATTTGGGTTTGGGGGTCCCAAAGGTGCAAGCACAAGTCTATAGGAAGCAATTTCCACCTGTCATGATTCCTTTGACATTGTGAGTACATCTGACACACTAATGGAAGTGTACTGTTTGTACACCCACAAGGGAAAGCCACAAAGCACTAGGTGGAACCTGCCCAAAGCCCAATCCACAGGGCTGGCCTGGCCCTTTCTTCTTCCTGGAAGAGGGAGGGGACCTTACAGTTGGATCAGTTTTCTCACGCATTTGCTTAGAAATGTGGGTGTTGACTAGAACACATGCAATTTGCACAGAGTTATGCCTTGAGTCTTTCAACCAGAACTTACTGGCTGTCTGCTATGTGTAAGGCTGTCTGATGTACTAAAATATCGCGTATGCACAAGCATCATCTGTGCTCTACTGTCATAGTCGAGTGGGAATAGCGGATAAAGAGTGGAGTATCATGGGGAGACAAATGCACTGTAGGGAAGGGAAGCAGAGAAGGCAAGCAAAAAGCATCAAAATGTGAGCAAAAAGCACCAGAAATGTGAGTTTTCTTTTTGTCTTTTTGCTGGGTAGCCTAGATTGACCTGGAACTGTGTACTACAGGCTAGCCTCAAACTCATACCCTGGCTGTGGCATCATCGGTGCTGGCAACACTTGAGTTTGCTAATTTATAGAGCGTGGCCTGGGAGTCTCAGAGAACCAAAGGATTTCAGAAACAAGACCTAGAAACATCTGGGGCAAGTTGAGTTCAGACCCGGGGAAAGAAATAGGGGAGGTGGGGAGGTACCGCCTGCCCGCTGTGTGACCTGGTAGCAAGGTCTGTGTGGCTGAAGTGGAATAGCTCAGGGGACTGGGAAAGGATGCAGAAGTCATAGGACGGTTCCATTCTGTTTTATGATTATGAATAGACTGGCTTAATAAGAACTTGCTGATCATGAACAAGTGCCTGCCACTAGGACCTATCTATCTGGTACCCAATAAATTCTTTATTCTCATTGTCACTGAAAAGCAACGTGGTAGGGGAGTGGAACTGGAGAGACGGCTCAGAGATGAAGAATGATTATTGCGGTAGACCTCGGTTTGGTTCCTAGCACCCATGTGGTGGCTCACAACTGTCCATAACTCAAGGAAATCTGATGTCTTCTTCTGACCTCCATAGACACCAGGCAGACATACATCTATTTTTAAAAATTAAAAGCAGACTAGGGAGCTAGGTAAAAGAACTTGTTGCACTTGGTGACTTGAACTCCATCCCTGGAACCCATGTTAAAAGCAGCAGCAGGGTCAGGCTGCAGTGGTGCATACCTTTAATCCCAGCACTCGGGAGTCAGGGGCAGCTAGATCTCTGTGAGTTTGAGGCCAGCCTGGTCTACAAATCAAGTTTCAGGACAGTCAAGGATACCCAAAGAAACCCTGTCTTGAAAAACCAAGCGGGGAGAGAGGAACAGCAGAAATGAGATTCTGTTATCAACAGGGTAGAAAGTTTCCCAAAGTTGTCTTCTGACCTCTACATGTGGTTGAACCCCCAACTCACACAACGTAATCCTTTTAATTAAAAAGCTATGGTAATAACATTCTTTGAAAAAATTAAATAAACTGAGAGAGGACAAGTGATTTTTTTTTTCTCCCAAGGTTACTTGTGGAGTTGAAACCAATCCCAAGCCTGACTGAAGTCTACAGTTGCTTACACAAAGAAATGAACAAGTCTATCATTCTTTCTGTTTCTAACACAATATATGTACACACAGATGCAGGTAGTAATATATTTGCATTCATTTGCACCCTTATATGAATTGCCTTCCCACCCCCCGTTATTTGCGCACATTTGTTGGTAGAAATGGAGGCTTCGCGCCAGAGGCTCAGCCAAGAGAGCAGACTTGCCTCACTCCCAGCCTTGTAGCGATGAGCTCTCTAACTTGTGCGTCTGGAGCCTCGACAGGTGGTGAGAGCTGACTGTCGAAAGCGGCACCGTTAAGGCATTTTAAATGGTGACATGAGTACGAAGGTGCCCAGGCTCTTGTTGGAAGACTCGGGGAACTCAAAAGTTTCTGCCCACGGTTGCTGCACATCTGTAATTAAAGCGCTCAGGAGGCTGGCGCAGGGTTGAAAGTTTGGGGCCAGCCTGAGCTATGTAGAGAAATTGTCTCAATTAAAAAAAAATTCTCAAAGAATTTGTGCACAATAGCAAACATCTAAAGACATAAGGTTACTTCCAAAAAAGGAGGAGAGTTTTGAGTCACAACAGAGAGGATCCCACAGAGACTCAAGGGCAGTACATCAGCTATTTAAAAGCACAAAGGGCTGGAGTCCAGAGCTAATCAAAGCTGCCTTCGACCAGACAGAATTTCCATGGCACACACTCCCAAGGAACCCTTCTTCCCATTTTCTATGAACACTAATCCCATGACCCAACAGAATGGATGAGCTTTTGGTTCCAGGACAATGGGGTCACTAAAGAGTCAACCTCTTCACACAGCTGGCTGGGCAGCCTGAGAAGCTCTGTAGGAAAACTCCCAGAAGTGCTCAATAAGTCACAGACTAGAAAAGGAGAAAGGAAAGGGAGACTACAGGAAGAAATACCCCAAGATTCTAGGGCTACCTGGCAGTCCTGAGTTTGGGGTTCATCAGGATAGATGCTACATACTAAGACATCAGTTTGCCTTAAAGCCTCAAGCAAAGGAAAAGGAAACTAACATCTATTGAGCGCATGTATATATATGTATGTATGTATGTATGTATTCCTGGTCTTGCGCAAGGAGTTCTCAGCTACAAGATTCCATTTGAGCCTCACACCAACCCTGTGAGGTAGGTATGATCCTCATGTTTGTCACCAACTTGAAAATGCCTCAGCCCTACTGACAAGGAAGAAATGTTCTTCAAGGCACCGCACACAGCACAGCAACTCCACAAAGGAAGCAAGGTGACAGGTGGCAAGCAGGGCAGTGGGAACCCGGCAGGACATGCCGGCAGCACATCCGGTGGTGCTAGGAGGCAGCCAAGCTTCTAAAGCAGGAAGTCACCCATCAAGGGTCAGTCCCAATCCCACCAAGGTTGTTTTGTTATTTTAAGCACTACTGGATGTAATGTTGTGGGAATTCTGTGGCCAGCTGCTTCTTCTGAGAAATACTTTTACGGAAGTTAGTCTACTGGCCACTTAAGCAGGAGAGTAAGCCTCAACCCACCTCATTATCTAAAGGCCTCTGAGGTTGTCAGAAGGGGCCTCCAACTTCTTCCAACAGAACCTCCAGGAAGAAGCGGGTGGCTAAGACATTAAGGGATAAAAGGTACAGAAGAGCTGACGTAAACATTCACATCAGCCTGGGGTGGGAATGGGATGCAAAGTAAGCATGAACGAGGGCTGGGCATTGTGGCTCAGTGGTAGTGCACTCACCTAGCATGTTCCAGGTCCCAGCACCAAAGAGCAAAAAAACTTTAAAAAGTTAATGAGTCACAGAAGTAGGGGTATGAGCAGAACCAGTTACTTCTATAGAGTATAATGTTCATTTGTTTGGAAAAAGCCTCAAGCAAAGGAAATGGAAACTAACATTTATTGAGCACGTATATATACATATAATCTATTCCTGGTCTTGTGCAAGGAGTTCTCAACTACAAGATTCCATTTGATCCTCACACCAACCCTGTGAGGTAGGTATTATCCTCATGTTTGTCAGATGAGGAATATGAGGCTCAGAAAGGTCAGGTAATTTGTTCAAAAACACAGAACCAGAAACCAGTGAGCTGGAACCAAGTCCTAAGTCTCAAACTCTACCCCTATTCTTTCCTACCTGCTTGAACCCCCCCTCTCCTTCCCATCCCGGAAGCCCATAGGTCCCCAACAAGAAGCCTGCCCCATCCTGCCTTGGGAGAATGCAGTTAGTTGTGGGGGTTAAGACATAAATAAAAAATAAATAGCAGGGTCAAGTCCCCAGTGGCGAGGATGCACCCTCGGTACTCTGCTTTGGAGAGGTCACTGTGCCACTCACAGGTGCTGGGGTAGGGGTTGCAGCACAGGCCCTAACCGGGGAAACTGGAACACCAGCTGCCAAAGGCTGCAGTGGGTGGGCTACACAGGTCCCTTCTGGGCTGCATGGATTTGAGAACAAAACGCCTGGAGCAGGCAGCAGTCGTGGGCAGTCGCCACCCTCCTCCATCTGTTCACTTCACCGGTGTTTGTGATCCAAGAGGGATTCAAAATCGGGAGAACATACAAGTTTGTGCTTCACATGTCCCAGGACGGTCATCTCCCCTGTCCTGCTGTCTCCAAGGCCCACAGACACCAGTTCCTGCCATTAGACAGAGACATCAGTGAGAACCACACACCCAAGTCAGCCCTCAGTCCTGTGACCCCAGTGTTCCCCTCACTGCTTCAAGCTGTGAGTACTTCCCAAAGCCTCTCCCGGGCCCACAGGGTCGCACCTGCAGGAAAGAGCAGGTTGTCCCCATGGTCACGTCCAGCGTCACCTTGCCCAGGAGGAGCTGCACCTTCCCTGACTTTCGGATGAGCAGCTTGCCCACTTGACCCTCTGTCAGCTCAGCCAAGGTACAAGCGTTCTCTGCCAGCCTGGCTTCCTGTGGAGAGAAGCAGGAGAAAGACACAGGTAACAACTTTCATGAATGAACCCCGTACTGTTTCCCAGAAAGGCACCAGCAACAAGGGCCTGAAACAAGGGTCGTGCCCTGGAACTATCAGCCTGGAATCCCCCCAGAACTCGCTCCTGAGCATACCCGGTCTTTTTCCTGCTTTATGACTACCATCTGTCCATCTTCGCCCTGCACCTCTGTCTTGATAGGCTTGACGTCCTGGGTGGGTGGCTGCCCAGGAAGGGTATCAGGCAGCTGAAGGAACAGCAGCTCTTCATCCTTGGTGAGGCTCAATTCCCTGAGCAGCTCTGCAACAGACACATCCTTCGGGAGAGCAGGGGTCTTCCTGGCTGCTTTGGGAGGGGCCTTCGCCTTGGCTTCTTCTTCCTCATCCCGTGGCTCTTCTTTCACTGCCCAAAGTGAAATAAATAAAAAGATATCAAGTAGCCAACCACCAAGGCAGCTCACTGTTCCCAACCCTTCACACCCATGTGTTCTACCGTGGCTCAGCCAGGAGGCTGGCGATGCCAATTATAAACAGAAGCAAGAAAGAAATTCAAGAGCTGTGTGGCTTCTCTAAAATGGAAAAGCTGAGGCCGAGTGTACCGATATACAGAGACATGTGAATTCCGAGGACAGGTTCTGTCTTGGTTCTGTGCCTATACTTGTGAGTGGGAATGAAAAGGAGGTGTTGGTGAGCAGCAGTCTTGGAGGCATGTGAGAGCTTCTGGGGAAGCTGGGGACAGAAGTGAGCTGACACAGGATACCTTTAACAGAGGGCACGTCCACTTCCATGTCTTCTTCCTTGGGACCAGCTGAAAAAGGCTTAACATCTGGCTCTTCACTCTCCTCCTTAAAAAGCCACCCTGAATGAGCCAGTGGCAGCTGCACTGGCATGTTCCGTTTGTCATTCTTTAGCCCTGGGTCATCGATGAACTGCCAAAGAGTTGAAGTCACATAGAATGTCAGCATATATGCCCAGGTCACAGTCCACTTCAGGACCCACCTCTCTTTGTTTTCTTTGTGAGTGTAACCAAAAGTTTCAGGACATCAGCAAGCCCTGCAACCCCTGACCTGGCTCCCTAGATGCCTTCTTTAGCAACTACAAAGAAGCCTGTCTGTTGTGGAATATTTATCTATGCTAGGATATGTTGCATTTGTTTATGCAGCAGAATATTTGTTTAACTATGTAAAGATGTGTTGCTTTGTCTGCCTAAGACACCTGATTGGTCTAATAAAAAGCTGAATGACCACAGATTCAATGCAATGCTCAGCAAAATTCTTCAAAGACCTCAAAAGAATGGTACTCAACTTCATATGGAAAAGCAAAAAACCCAGGATAGCCAAAACAATCCTGTACAATAAAAGAACTTCTGGAAGCATCACAATCTCTGACTTCAAACTATACTACAGAGCTACAGTACTGAAAACAGCCTGGTATTGGCATAAGAACAGACAGGAGGACTAATGGAACCGAATAGAAGACCCGGATATCAATCCACACATCTTCAAACACCTGATCTTTGATAAAGAAGCAAAAAATATCAAATGGAAAAAAGAAAGCATATTCAACAAGTGGTACTGGCATAACTGGATATCAACATGTAGAAGAATGAAAATAGACCCATATGTATCACCATGCACAAAACTCAAGTCCAAATGGATCAAAAACCTCAACGTAAAGCCAGCCACACTGAACCTTATAGAAGAGAAAGTGGGAAATACACTTGAATGCATTGGCACAGGGAACCACTTCCTAAATATAACCTCAGCAGCACAGACACTGAGAGAAACAATTAATAAGTGGGACCTCCTGAAACTGAAAAGCTTCTGTAAAGCAAAGGACACAATCAACAAGACAAAATGACAGCCTACAGAATGGGAAAAGATCTTCACTAACCCCACATCAGACAGAGGTCTGATCTCCAAAATATACAAAGAACTCAAGAAATTGGACACCAAAAGATCACGTAATCCAATAAAAAAAATGGAGTACAGACCCAAACAGAGAACTCTCAACAGAGGAATCTAAAATGGCTGAAAAACACTTAAGGAAATGTTCAACATCCTTAGTTATCAGAGAAATGCAAACTAAAACAACTCTGAGATTCCACCTTACACCTATAAGAATGGCCAAGATCAAAAACACTGATGACAACTTATGCTGGAGAGGATGTGGGGAAAAGGGAACACTTCTGCATTGCTGGTGGGAATGCAAGCTGGTACAACCCCTTTGGATGCCGGTGTGGCGATTTCTCAGAAAATTAGGAAACAACCTTCCTCAAGACCCAGTAATACCACTTTTGGGTATATATCCAAAGGATGCTCAATCGTGCCACAAGGACATGTGCTCA
>PVIU01035436.1:0-10315 GCA_004026605.1 Ondatra zibethicus | reverse complement strand
CCATGCATGCTTCAGCATTGCCAGGGCATAAATTTCATTTATTTATGTTACAAGATAAATATTCCTAGAACTATTTCTTACATATTTTTAAACATGATTTTAGATTTATTTCTTTTAAGGGTATGTGTATGTGTGTTTGCCTGAGTGTATGTATGTGCATCATATGTGTGCAGGAGCCCACAGATGTCAGAAGAAGGTGTCAGATCCCCTGAAACTAGAGTTGCAGGCAGTTGTGAGCTACCATGTGAATGCTGGGAACCAACCCAGGTCCTCTGCAAAAACAGTAAGCACTCTTAACTGCTGAGCCGTCTGCCCATCCTTTCTTTGGGAAGCCACTGAAAGGCAGCATTTCCTGGAAAGGCTATTTCTCTTCCCTCCTGTAATAGCTGACTTATCTCTGTGTGTATGACCTGTCTCTGGAGTTTACTTCTGCTCCCTTTGTCTGTTTGCCTAAGCAGAGCTCTAAAGAAAGGAAACTTTCTGATTTCTTTCTTAACTGAAACTGCAACTGTGACCCCTTTTACTTTACAAATATATGGAAGCAATTAACTCATTGTTAACTTCATAAATGGAGTCTGTGAAGGAAAGTGTAAACCTCTATGTCTGTGTTTTAAAATTCAATTTTTATTCAAGAGAAGTCCTCTCACATTACACAACATAATAAAACTCCAAATGTGGTTTGTTGCTAGGATCCTTAGCTTTGTAAAATGTCAGCACATTTTTAACTGAAGGCTAAATTAACTTCTCTTTTGAGGTCTGGAGTTCACTGGACACACTGATGTCTTTCTGCTGAGGTGACTAGCAGCACATCACTCTCAGGTCTGATGTGATTGATGACTGTGATCCTCGGGTTTCCTGCGATGGTGGTCACTATGTCTCTTTCAGCTACATGCTTGTTCTCAAATTTGCAATTTTCTTACATCCCTTCAGCAGTGACAGGAATATATTTGACTGTTAATACTTACTTTTTCCTAGGCTGTTTTACCTTTTTACTAATGCGATACCTGTTGTCTATAATGATGTTTTTGTACAGTGAAATTAGTTGTTTTAGGTCTAGTTATAACTCTTTCATAGATGGCATTGAGAGGAGGAGCCAGTGGTCCTTATAGCTTGTCCTAGGAGGTTCTTAAATTCTGGAATTTGCAGATGGTGGCCTATGATAGTATTGACATAGTTTACAAATACTTTCTTGCCATAGAAATGATAGAAATACCAGGTAAGGTATTTAACCCCCAGCTCAGTGTGATCATTGTAAGGCTTTATAAATGTACTCATTACGCATTGTGACTGAAAGAAGATGATTGGGAGTGATGTCCTCTGATTTAAGGAAAGAACTGCAGGGTTAGAGAACGTGATCAGTTCTTACCGTGCTGGTTCCTAAGTCGCCTCCAGCCCAGACAGAGGCATTTGTCTCCATGAAAGGATGTGTTTGTTCATGCTGCTATTATTTCAATAGAACCAACTGTGAGAGCAGAGCTGATGGAACAAGTGCCACACATTGCACTGTTTTGTCAAGAGAACCGGCCTTCGATACCATATGCTTTCTCCAAATACTTACTGCCAATTGTGGTCAGATATCTCGCAGATCAGAATAACCAGGTAAGAGTCTCATTTACTTGTTCTTAAAGGAACTTTCTGTAGCGTAATATATGCAGAATGTCCTAACCTAAGTGATACAACTGGAATATTTCTTCGGGTCTAACTTTATGATTGCATTTTCTAGAAGTGACTACTTGTCTTAGATTAAGGTATGCTAAGAGTCTGACGTTTGTTAGAGCCCCAGTGCTGTCATAAAGGTGCCGTTTACTCTTCCCAGCGCCCTCAGTGTCCCTGTTTGCCAGGTTCTGTCTCTATAAGAATTGAAGGGAATACCCACAAATGTCTACTAACTAGGTTTTGTACATTTGCCTTTGCAAAAATTATGTTGTAGAGTTTTTTTTTTTGTTTGGTTTGTCTTGGTTTTTTGAATCAGGGTTTCTCTGTATAGCCCTGGCTGTCCTAGAACTCGGAGACCCACCTGCCCCTGCCTCCCGAGTGCTGGGACTAAGGGCGTGCTCCACTACTGCCAGGCTGTTGTAACACTTTTATGAAGTCATGTCTGTGCCTTGTTCATACTGTGGGGTTTCTCTTGGCAGGTGAGGAAAACCAGTCAGGCAGCTTTGCTGGCTCTGCTGGAGCAGGAGCTGATTGAGCGATTTGATGTGGAGACCAAGGTGTGCCCTGTTCTCATAGAGCTGACTGCTCCAGATAGCAATGATGACGTGAAGACAGAGGCTGTGGCTGTAAGTCTGTCTCTTCATCTAGGCAGACCTTAAGTAAGGCTTGAAACCTTGGTAGTAAATAGATTGTCGTTCAGATCTGCGTTCCTGTTAGTAAGGTAAAAAAGTCCTAAACTAACCTAGGGCTTTATTCACACTTCATTGGTTACTTGGCATTGTTCTTATACCTAAAACACTGGTCTTTTGTTGATATAAAAAAATTGTAACAAGTTGCCAGTGCTCTGAGGTCATTCATGAGAACAGAAATGATCTCTAGTTTCTGTCCCTTGAAGAATTCCCTTTTCATTATTTCTTAGAGACTCACTACCAATTAATAATCAATTTAGGTGCTTTTTTTCTTGGTATTATTTTTATTGATGTGAAATTCAGAAAATTAATCATTGAAAGTATAGTGTTCCGTGCATTTAGTACAATCACAATATACGGTCATCACCCATACCTAGCTCCAAAACACTTGCTTTTAATTTCAGAAATTCCTCAGTAAAGAAAATCAGTTTAGGCATAATGTTGGTTATATTAAGGAGAACCTAGCCTAAAAATGTAATTATATTGTTCAGCACTGGTAAGAAGCCTATGGTTTCACCACCCACATCTGGCTTACCTTTGTTACGGAAAAAAATAATTCTAATATGTTGCCTAGACCAGTGAGCAGACCGAACTTCAGATTTTCAGCTGTGCTTCTGTGAAACACAAAGCTGGCTGTGGGAGTTGGGGGTTGTAGGTTCTGTCTGCAGTCAGGTGAAGTTGGGGTTGGTAGGGATCACATTGAACCTTTAGGTCAGTTAGGGAGCATTACCAGCCTAACAACCCGTGAACATGACAGAGCTTGAAACTTATTTAAGTACTTGGTTATACAGTTATGTTTGTAATTTTTAATAGAAAGATCTTACTTTCTGTTAGATTTCATATTTTAACGTTGTAAATGATGTATTCTTAAAACTTTCTTGGTCATTGTTATTTTATAGTACTATAATCCCTTTTTAGTCTGGTGTAGATATCCTGCAACTTTCATTTTCTTCTCAAGACACGGTTTCTCTGTGTGGCCCTAGCTGTCCTGGAGACCAGGCTGACCTCAAATTCAGAGATCCACCTGCCTCTGCCTCCCGAGTGCTAGGATCAAAGGTGTGCACTGCCACCACCCAGTGATATTCTACAACTTTCTTAAATCTGTTTATTTATTCTGGTGACTTCTTTGCAGACAATCTTGCCATACTTGACTAAAGAGTTTTCTTTCCAATCTTTGTGCTTTCCACTTCTTGTTGTCAGTTTGCACTGTCTGGGACTAGATGTATTTGGAAAATGCCAGCAGGCATCACATTTCCTTCTGTACTAACTTACAGTAAGAGCTAATTTTCAGTAAAGGTAACTCTTGCTTCATGCACTGTTAGCTAAAAAATCTGTGTATTAGGACTACGTCCTGAATCCAAACTCTGCAGAGGCAGGCCCCGGCTCCCACGTCAGCTTCAGTGTCTGCTGTGGAGCTTTTCCTCAGTAACATAGCTCTCCTCAGTCCTATTCTTCTTAGACACACGCTTGCCTTTCTATAGGCTACTCTTTTTATTGTTGGTGGTGGCTTTTTGTTTTTTTGAGACCTGGTTTCTCTTGTATAGCCCTAGCTGTCCTGGAACTCCCTTTTTAAATTAGGCTGGCCTTGAATTCACAGTCTACCTTTCTCTACTCTCCAATGTTAGGATTAAAGGTAGAATTTTCTTTTTTCTCTGTCTGCCTTCTTTGTTTTTTTCGAGACAGGGTTTTTCTTTGAACCTTAGGAGCCTGTCCTGGAACTTGCTCTGTATACCAGGCTGGCCTTGAACTCACAAAGATGTTCCTTCCTCTGCCTTCTGAGTGCTGGGACTAAAGGCATGCACCACCACTGTTCAGCCCTTTTCGTTATTTCTTACTTTCAAAGTTATTACCGAAGTGATTAGGTCATTAAGTAATAATTAAGTAATAGAAAAATAAAATGGGATTTTTTTCTAGATTTAGTACATTTGCTGTATATTAGTTAATATGTATTTCTTTAAATTATTAAATTTATCTGAAAAGGCCTTAGATGTTTTCAATGTGAATTTCTTTCTTATTTTAGATAATGTGCAAGATGGCTCCCATGGTTGGGAAGGACATTACAGAGCGTCTCATCCTCCCTAGGTTCTGTGAGATGTGCTGTGACTGTAGAATGTTTCACGTCCGGAAGGTGTGTTTGCATCCTGTTTTGGTCCTCATGTTTAAGAATACATGGTTCTCTAATGTGATGATAATGAAGTTTAATAGACTGTTTTAAAAGAACTCTACATGTGATATTGAAGTGTTAGTAATGGTTTTGTTATAGGTCTGTGCTGCCAATTTCGGAGATATTTGCAGTGTGGTTGGCCAGCAAGCTACAGAGGAAATGTTGGTAAGTATCTCAGATGTTAAAGAACAGACAATGCATTACAGAGTAGTAGAGAGTTTATTAACATGGCCCCATGACTACAAAATAGAATGATGTTTGTAAATTTAGTACTTTAAGTTTCTGCAAGGTGGCATTTGAAATGTGTTTTGATAATGATCATTAAAAATTAAAATGTGTGAGAAACACATGCACAGTTAGCTTCCCCATTTCTGCTTAATAAAGAAAATCTAACTTACTCAACTGAATCTTTGATCTTTCACTAGGCTACTCACTTTGGCACTTAAATCTTGTAGCAGAGCAGTTAAGTTGTATGTGCTCCATGTACAAGTTCATATGTGTAGAATTTGCCAGATGGGCTCAGATGTGAGCTCTTGGGGAATGTCAAGTTGTTTGTTGGTGCTTTTGCATTTCTAGAGTGAATTGTTAAGTTGAATGTAATTCATTTCATTTTCTGAGTACTTCTATTAAACACATTTTCTACTTTTTAAGAATCTCCAACATTTAAAATAGAAAATGGAAGGTAAGTACGGTCACTTTCTGTTTGTGCTCACGCAGCTGCCCAGGTTTTTCCAGCTGTGCGCTGATAACGTGTGGGGAGTGCGAAAGGCCTGTGCTGAGTGCTTCATGGCTGTCTCCTGTGCAACATGCCAAGAGATCCGGCGGACAAAGTTGTCAGCACTGTTCATTAACTTGATCAGTGATCCTTCACGTTGGGTAACTTTGTTTTTTTTAAACATTTTGAGTCTATTTCAAACTAAATATGATTTTTTTTAAAATATGATTTTTTTAAAAAAAAAGTTGTTTTAATAGTTTATTCTCTTGTATGTCTATGTATGTTTTGCCTGCATGTATGTATGTGTACCACATGTGTGTTTGGGGCCCTTAGAGGCTGGAACCCCTGGAATAGGAGTTACAGTCAGTTGTGAGCCACCACTGACTCAGGTGCTAGGAACTGAACCCAGGTCCTTTTAAAGAACAGTCAATACTCTTAACCACTGAGTCATCTCTCTAACTCCATGTTTTAAAATTTAAGACATAATTTAAAATGTCAGGTGGTGGCCGCACATGCCTTTAATTCCATCACTTGGGAGACAGCACCAGGTGGTTCTCTGAATTTGAGGCTAGCCTGGTCTATAGAGTAAGTTCCAGGACAGCCAGAGCTACGCAGAGAAACCCCATGTCCAACTGCACCCCCCCTCCTCCTCGGAAAAGGAAAGAATTTACAATAAATGTGATTCATACATGTAAGAGAAGATAATGGAAGGTTATTAAAGGTCTTTTTGGTGCTTGGAGAGTATTTTTTTTTTTATTTTTGCAAATACAAATCATGTTAATTTGGCTTGATGTTTAATACTCAGTGGCTTTTTCTTTCCTTTTTAAAATTTTTTTATTTTTATATACGTTGGTGTTTGGAGTCAGATCCACTGGAACCTGAGTTACTGACTGTTGTTAGCTGCCATGTGGGTGCTGGGAATTGAACCTAAGTCCTCCGAAAGAGCAGCCAGTACTCTTAACCAGTGAGCCATCTCAGTACTCAAGAGGTAGAAGCAGGTAGTTGAAGGCCAGCCTTGGTCTACATAATTAATTCTAGGCCTGCCAAAGCTACATATGCAGTAAATGTGTCTATCTGTGTGTGTGCTGTGTGTGCGCTTGGAGTAAAAGGTAGTGTTGGATTCCCTACATCTAGAGTCGCAGAGTTTGTCTGCCTCGCTATGGCTAACAGTCTCTCCTCTTTGAAAGTGCTGAGTGTACTTTCTGTTCGACAGTCTCAGTTCTTTTCACTCTTCTTGTTTTTGAAGCTTACAAGAAGACTTTTTAAGGATATGATCTATTTGTGTTTAATAATAGTCTGCCTTACTCAGACTCTCATTGTTCGAATAGCCAAGGCAGACTAAAAACTGAAAGTTAAAAAAAAAATTACAATGCTTTCTAAATTCTAAGTAAAGAAAGATTCAGGTTTCTTTCACAAGGCTTTTCTATTCTCCTGTACTTTGGTATGTGCAGACTAATCTTTGAATATCTGTGCGTTATTTTATTTTTGTTTATTGTTTTATTATTGCTTACTTCCCCTTAGGTCCGCCAAGCAGCCTTTCAGTCTCTGGGGCCTTTCATATCTACCTTTGCTAATCCATCCAGCTCAGGCCAGTGTTTTAAAGATGAGGGCACAAGTTCAGAAGAGTCATCAGCAGGAGACAGAAGCAGGTATAACGTCAGAGCTTTGTATTCCACTTGGCCTGTTTAAATACATGCTTGTATTTAAGTTAGTTACGTATTGAATGAGAAAATGGATTTAACACATTTAGCTTGATGTTTCACACAGAGAAAACCGAGTGACAAATTTGATAGTTTCTGAATATTTAATGAATTATTTGCCTAGAAAATTGTTGGTGCTCAGAATACACAGGCTAATGATTATACAATTTATTAAATAGTTTTTAAACTTTGCCTCTAAAACCTACCTTAATAATGTTTGTTTTTATATGTAGTCTACTCTGACTTAATTTTCCTTAGAGTCAGTTAATCTAATATGGATCTTGGGTTCTCTGTCTACAGAATGATTATTATAATCCCTCAGTTGAAGGAAGCATTTTAATAATTTGTCCTAAATTAATGTACTTATTAAATAGAAGCATAACTTAACCAAAAGTTCAATAAAGGTTGACAGTCCTATTTCAAGATTTCTGCATTAAAGAATTTCAGTTGACACTTAGTTCCTAGGATTTATTCGAGTTATATAATTAGAGAACTGCTTGGGTCTAAGAGTGCATGGGAATTTGCATAAGCTTCTGCAATTACGTACATGTTCTTGAAACAGCCCCCTTGCCTTGATGCTAATGACCATTCTCTTCTGTAGGTCTTGATACTGTGGTATTTGCTTTCTTGGTGTTTTGATTTGACAGTTCTTCCTTTCTCCTCTGCTGCCTTGTTTTACCCTTTTGCCCGTTCTCTACTGTCCTGCCAAACACATCTGAGGTACTGTCTTTTTAAAGGAAGAAAATAGCTTCTAGCAGGCATGGTTGTGGTGCTTTTGAAAACAGATGTTGGAAGGAATTTTATAAAAATGGTGGGGTTGAGTAGTGTTACCTGCTTTACATTTTTGAAGTCAACTTACTTTTTTTAAAATGATCTTTTTAAGTACAGTGAAGATGGCACATAACTTGATTTTAAACCTGGAAAGGTCTGATAAGTGAATGTGTGAATATATAGGGAAGCGTATGAGACAGCACAGAGCGTTTTCAGTAGAAGCAGATCGTAAACTTTTCCATTCTCTGTCACAAATGCCTGGCTCTGTTCTTGTTGTATAAAGCACCGTCAGCACGGCGTGAACAATGCCTAGCTGTGCTTTGGTAAGGTGTTATTAATAAGAGCAGTTGCAGGGCTGTTGGGTTGTACTTGATGACTGGAGGTATGTGGCTTTATGGAACAACTATTTAACAGTAGTTTGGTTTTTGCATTGACTTTGCATTATAATATGAGTTATGTATTGGTATCGAGTCTACATTATTTGTAGCACTGGACTATCTGTATTACCATTGAATTGTGTTACGATTAGTAAAGGGAAGAGAACTCCTGAGTAGAGAAGGATTTGTTGTAAATGCTATCAAAGCTTGGGCACACTTCTCTTCTATATCCTAGTCTGGTATTGCCGCCTTAGAACCAGAGGTTTGATTGCTTTGCCTTTGATAGCACTGGCATATTTTCAAGCTAGTATAAAAGCTGAGAACCGAGTATGAACTAGAATTTGGTTTCTCTTCTCAGGGTTTTCTCAGTTCCCTAGAATTCATATCTCTTAATATCAGACCAAGAAAGGAATGTTTTGTTTTAATTTTTTAAATGATATATTGCGTCTTAAGCTGTGTATGTGTATCTGTCTGTCTGTGTGTATGCATACGTGCACTGGTACCCACAGAAGCTAAAAGAAATGAGGTCTGCTGAAGCCAGATTCACAGGCTGTGATAAGCCACCCAGTGTGGCTGCTGAGACCCAGACTTGTGTCTTCAACAGGAGCGTTGAGTCTTCATGGCTGAGCCATCTCTCCAGTCCCCTAGTAAAGTTTTGCTTTTAGGTTTCCACTACTGTTTATTTTGTGTGTAGCGTTTTATCTGTCCTGAAACATTTACTGTCACGTAGTATTCTTAGAAAGATTATTGATTATAGACATGTTGTTTTTATCAGATCTGTCAGGCTATCAATACTTCTGAAGATGCTGATAAAGGCTCCTTACAGAGACAGGGTAAAGCTTTGAGCTCTGCTTTGTACAGTTATGCAAAGCTTAAAATAATGAGGTCTGGGGCTATAGCTCAGTGATTGAGCCCTTGCCTACAGTGTGCCCTGGATCGATTCCTATCAGAACACAAGTTATTATGCAAATTGGACACTCCTGTGTCTGTTGAGACAGTTGTATTGTTCTCTGGCTGCTTGCTGTTCTGCCTGCACCCTGCTCTTTGGGCACACACACCCTGCCTGTTCTGCCTGCTGCTCTGTCGGAAAGCAGCTCATTTCAGATGTATTGTCTGTTAACAAAATACTTGTCAGTATGTCCACTGTCTCCATACCCGTACCTTCCAGAATCATAGCCTAACTCTGCCAGGAAGTTAAAAGCATTTTTTTTATATACCACTTGTTTTAAACTATGTCTTTTTAAAATTGGATGTTTGCTTTGATCATGCTGTAGTGTGTAAGCACATCCAGTGCAGCAGTCTGATTTTTATGTTTGTTTAACACCTTCACTGGACCTGGCACATACTGGGTACCTTTTTTATTATTATTATTCTTTGGAAAATCCATACATTTATGCAGTAAATCACTACCTCCATGAAGCTTTTCCTAGTGCCTCTCCCTGCCTTCTCCCACCTTTGTGGATATTTGATACAGGGTTCTGTCTGTGTAGTCCTGGCTGTCCTGGACTTACAGAGATCTGCCCAACTCTGCCTCCCAAATGCTGAGATTAAAGGAGTGTGCTATCACACCCTGGCTTTTGTTTTTTCTTTAATTAATAACCCCATAAATAAAGATCTTGAATGAATTATTCTAAGAACCTGTGGGTTTGATCTTCAAAACCTTAAGTATATGAACAATAAAATTGATATTGGCATCAATACTTTGGAAATATTCCACTAACATTAAAGCTTCATCTGATTACTTCATGGTGTAGTTCTTAGAAGTTGTGTCATGGTATTTACCTTAGTTTGGCTTGGTTCTCTTTAACCACATGTTCTGTGAGTCAGTTTCTCCTTGAAGTAATTATACTAGGTTTGCCAGGTACCATGGCCTCTGCTAAGAAAGCCTGAGGGTGTTGGTTATTTACGTGCATGGGAATAAGAAGCAAGACTGAGAGGGTCTCATGAAGCTGGAACTGGTCTTGAACTCCTGATCTTCCTGCTCCTACTTGCCAAGTACTGGAATTAGAGGCTGGCACCACCACACCTGGCTTACTTAGGGTTTTTTCTGAGAGAAATCTCTAACCTACCTCTGGTGCTCTTGTATGCACATATCTTAGAGGCGAGTGTAGACAGAGACTGTTTGTTCACCACCTAGGCGCAAATAACCACACAGAAACTATATTAATTACAACACTGCTTGGCCTATTAGCTCTGGCTTCTTACTAACTCTTACATCTGAAATTAACCCATTTCTTTTTTTT
>PVIU01035435.1:0-10312 GCA_004026605.1 Ondatra zibethicus | reverse complement strand
GTGTGTGTGTGTGTGTGTTTGTGTGTGTGTGTGTGTGTATCTGTCTGTCTGTCTGAACTCATGTCTTCACACTTGTGTTGTTGGTACTTAGCTCTGAACCATCTCTCCAGCACTGATACTTGCATGCTAAAGAGTGATAGCAAGAATATATTAAATGCTTTTGTTTTCTATAATTAAACAATTATATCCCTATAAAAGAAAAGTAGTGTTAGTTGGTATTGAGCATCGTCATGCACAGTGAAAAGTACACATTTTGTGTGTTCAGAACCAAGGCTGTAGTGAAGCCTCATAATGTGACATAGATCAGTATTGCAAGAAATACTTAGAATTTTGATTAATTAAGAGCACCATTTTTAGTTAATTTTATTTATGGCCTGTTGAAGAACCTTTTGCTCTTGGTAATTTTTTTCATGACACCTACATTCAATTATGCCACCCCATGTGGGGTCACGACCCACAATTTAAGAATATGGTCTTTAAATGAAAATCTTTTTAAATGGAGGCTCTGGAAATTTAACTCCTTTGCTTAATTATCTCTTAAAGGATGAGGAGGGCTGGGCGGTGGTGGCACATGTAATAAGAGGTGCGGGTGGGCCGCATTCCCGGTGCCTGGCTAGCTTAACCCCTGAAATAATTACACAGAAATTATATTCATTTAAATTAATGCCTGGCCCATTATCTCTAGCCTCTTATTAGCTAACTCTCACATCTTGATTCAACCTATTTTTAATAATCTGTGTGTCACCACATGGTCGTGGCTTACCAGGAAAGCTTCTGACTAGTGTCAGTCTTGGGCAGGAGAATCATGGCAGCTGCCACACTGCCTCTCAAGTTTTTAAGTGGATTTAGTAGGCCATGTTGGACAGCCAATTTGTAGTAAGAGGTGCGGGTGGGCTGTGTTCCTGGTGCCCAGCTAGCTTAACATCTGAAATAATTATACAGAAATTGTATTCATTTAAATTAATGCCTGGCCCATTATCTCTAGCCTCTTATTAGCTAACTCTCACATCTTGATTCAACCCATTTTTAATAATCTGTGTGTTACCACATGGTCGTGGCTTATCAGGAAAGTTTTTAACCAGAGTCAGTCTCGGGCAGGAGAATCATGGTGTCTGTCACACTGCCTTCTTTCCAGTATTCCATTCTGTCTACACCACCTACCTGATTTCTGCCCTATCAAAAGGCCAAGGCAGTTTTCTTTATTCACCAATGAAAGTAACACAAATACAAAAGACCCTCCTATACCAGTACACACCTTTAATCCCAGCACTAGGGAGGCAGATGCAGGTGGATTCTGTGAGTTCGAGGCCAGCCTGATCTACAAGAGCAAGTTTAAGGTCAGGTTCCAAAGCTACAGAGAAACCCTGTCTCAAAACAATAACAACAACAACAAAACCCCAAAAAATAAACAAAAAAGGATGAGGAGGAACCCCTACACATCTTCCCCACTTAAATTTACTTTTTAAACCCACTTTATCCAATTAGTGCTACCCATTTGCACATTATTGTGGGATCATTCAATGGAACATGTGAGCAACCTGCCATTGGCCACCCCTCCTAAAGAAAAGTGACTCTCCCTCTACTTCCATCGGCAGCCACCAATTGCCAGTAGCTCCTCAGCTATGGGGCAGGAGGGCATCAGTAGCCCTTTTCACATCCATGCTGGAAGGTTTAACTGGCTTGATCTTGTGCAGGTCTGCTGAAGGTAACGACAAACACCGTAAATTGAGGTGTATGACAGGCATGTTGTGGTCAGAAGTAGTTCATAGTACTACTTCCCATTCTTGGCTCTCACATTCTTCCTGCTTCATCTTCTGTGACATTCCCTAAGCCTTGGAGTCGGAGGCACTTCTGTGCTCAGTCACTTATTCTCAGCACTTTGAACGGTTATGAAGCTCTGCGCTAATTACTATGTACTACAGTAAGAACATTCCCTAATCAAGGTTGAGAGCAGCACTAATCTATAGATGTAAGTGTTCAGTATGTAGAAGGCAATCTGACACGACCATTTAGAAAAACATCAGTGGATCCCTCAATTTCTTTTCCCAGAGTTCCTAAATTATATCTCATCTGATCATGATAAAAAAAATGTCACTAGCATTTAAAAATGCCTGTTACAGAGTTAATTTTACAAATATATGTTTAGTAAAATAATAACAGTAAAATGACTTAAAATTGGGAGTATTAGTTGCTAGTTTATTATATTACAATACTTTAAATGATTAAAACAAGAAACTATTTAGAGAACATAGTCTCTGCACTCTGACACTCTGACAGAGCATTATATTCCATATATAACCTTTGTTGTGTGGTGAAGCTATTTTATGTATTTTTTTGTCATTAAAAAGCTTTCATAACTTAGATTCAAACTGTTATCTTGAAAAATCCCCTCTCAGTTGGCCTGTTAAATTGAAACTATCAAAGAAAATGAAAACGAAGTACTTTTGTGTTGCATAATAAACTTAACTACCTTTTGGAACAAAATTTTTGTATCTCTTCAAAAGTCTTTACTGTGAGCTAAATATATGTTAGGGCATTTTTAAAGGAATATTAACAATCCAGTACTATGTATATATGTGGTATAATGTGTTACAGTGTAAGAACATGAGTTTTGATAATCTGCGATTTGTATGCTGACTTTATCATATTTACTTATTTAATAGTTTTGAGGTTTCTTTTACATGGCACTCAGAAATACTGGCAGATATTGGTTTGAACAAAACACATACAGTTTCAGTTGGTATTATAGAAATTATTAAGTATCTCTTGTAGCCAGTGTTGACTAAAAGATTTAAGGAAGGGAATTCTGCATAATGTGATTAAACTTTGCCAAGTACATTAAAACGTCACTACAGTAGGCTTTGGTTAAATACCATAAAGTGTGTGTGACTGTGTTTTTAAATCACTGAAGGATTTTCTGTTGGGAACCATAAAAATCTCAGAAAAAAAAGACCTGCAGAAATCCAGCATAAAAATTTTGACTTTGATGAAATACTTAGGAAAATTCCCAGTGGGGAAATGTCAGGAATAATTTTATTGGAAATAGCATTTTGAATATTGAAACATATCCAGACAGTAGAAGCTAACAGCAATTCTGAATATGACAAATTCTGATATTTCAAACAATTATCATTGCACTCATATTCTCCTATTTGTCTTCTCGAAGTTTATGCACCATATGCCTTGTAGTCACAAGTGCAGGTTTGGAATCTGCTAGGAATTCTCAGGGCACTGCAAATGAAATGAATTGCAATATCAGATCTTCAGGGTATTAAAGCCTTACCATTGCAATTCCATTTTGGATTTCATCTTTATGAATTCCAAACAGTGCTCTACAGAGCCCTTGAGGTCTTTTCCAATTATCTTGCTCTGATTTTGTGGCCCTAGTATTTTGTATTCCTGGGATTCAACAGGAATCTTCCAGATTTCTAGGCTTCTCCATAGATAGGTGGGAATCAAGGGGCAGGTGGACCATCAGAAGGATTTGGTTAGAAAATGAAGGCAGTGGTCATTTCTCTATTTTACACAGCCAGGTGGCAGTATTGCTTCTTGAAAAATAGTCATCAGAGGTTTGTAGGTCTACAGTTAGGAACAGGGCTTGACCTTTCCTGTTTATTTTATTATATTGAAGCTCTCTATATGTATGGAGTTTTCTCTATTCATGTCACTTGGAACAAGAAAACAACAAAGACTTGGTCCATTACTTTTAAAATTATGGATTTATTTCATTTTAAAGCACACTCCTGATACACTGGAGGAAAAAGTGGTGTCCAAAAGAAAGGTCATATGAGCAAGAACTAAAACACAGTTTCTTGTTTGGTTTCTGGTAGAAAAGACACACGATCTGGGAAACAATGGCAGTGTCTTTAAAAGGGAGTCCTTGGAAACCAATTTGAAGCCTATTGCAGAAGAATACAAAAAGCAATTTCATCTAATCTGTGTGAGTGCAGGGTGATTAGTGAAATCCAGATTAAATCAGAAACATTTTAACAGCAGGGCAATTTCCCTAACCATCTGGGAAGGTGCAAAATAACTGGCTAATGAAGTGGAGCCAACTATAATGTACTGTTTGCTCCTGAGATTGTACTGAGATCCATTATTTAGACAGATGCTGTGTCTTGTGGACAAGAGATCTTTAAATCTGGAAATGTATCTTTCTGAACCAAGTGTGCTTCATGCCCCCATAGATCAAAGACTGAGGAGCAGAATTGGAGAGGGTAATGTTTTAGAAAACTCTTTCCAGTTTCAGTCTGATAGCTGTCATAAAAGGTGAAGGATGCATAATGTTTTATTCTAGGGCTTTGACACATAGCACCTTACCTGAGCCTCATAAAAAAATAAAGGCTTGTCGTTAGTAGGAAAACCATGCTTCTAGAATATTTTCATAAGTGTGCATCATTATATTTAATTTGAAGAAGAAGAAGAAGAAGAAGAAGAAGAAGAAGAAGAAGAAGAAGAAGAAGAAGAAGAAGAAGAAGAAGAAGAAGAAGAGAGGAAAGGACAGGGGGAGGTTAGTTAATGGGTCCTGAATTACATTTACATACGAAGAAGACATTTCATGCTTTGCTGCATAGCATAGTGATAACGATTTTGTATTATATATGACAAAAGGCAAGATTTTAATTTTTTTACCATCGTGGGATGTTTAAAGGCATCGTGGGATGTGCTTATCCCTTTTTCACTCTTGTAATTATTTATTATAATACAGAATTTGCTATTCAAATCTGAATTATAATATTATGTTCCAAGTCACAGAACATATGTTATTATACTCTGACAAATCATAGAACTACGCAGAATACAACATTACATCTACCTAACTAAAGACTATTTCTGTCCATAATAGCACTGCTATCATTCCAAGTCAAGTCTTGCGAATGCTAGAGGTCTTTTTTGGGAATATGCTTTCTATTTGGATGAAGAAGACCAAATCAGTGTATGTAGTTCATGGAAGAAGAAAAACTGTCCTATGCAAATAGATCAATATATTATTTGCTCAGAAATAGAAACATCATGAAAATTAGAGTGATCTAATTTCTTTCATTTTTCTACTACTTTTGTTGATTCTTTGTGGATTTCACATCATTCATCCTGATCTCACTCATCTTCTGGCCCCCCGCATATGTTCTCCACCCTTGCAACCCCCCCCCCAAATTTAAAAGAAAAACCCAAAAACCAAACAAACAAAACAAAAAGAAAACAAACAACCAAAACCAAGAAGAATCATTGTGGAAGCTGTAGTGTGGCTGTTTGAGAGACACTGTTACTCCTTTAGCCCTTTCATGTTCACTTGTAAGTGTTCATTGCCAGGAATCGTTGGTCTGGTTCAAGACCTCTGACTACACTATCAATAACGGACTCTCACTAGGGCTTCTCCTGGATATTCTGTTGTTGTCCTGTGTCATGGGCATCCTGCAGTTTTGGATCTGTAGATTTGTCCCCTTTATAGGTGAAGTGATTATTGGAGTGGGCCAACTCCTAGCCCTAGTTCTGGGCATGGGTGGTTGCTGGGCTAGTCAGCCTGCCAGTTTTCCCCCACTGTCACCACCCAGGTGAGCTCTCCAGCACTGCGTCAGTGAGCCTACCTAAAGCAGTTTACAGCAGTGAATGGGACCAGTTTTGTTGCTCTCAGATTATTGGCTCTGGCTCACCCACTCTCATACCAGCAAGGCCAGCTTCACTGTCTTGCCCAGGCAATGCAGAGGCCCTGTCTCTCTTGATTGCTGTAGGGAGTATAAGGGGGTGGGGTGTGGTCATCTCTCCTGCTCTCATACACTCAGGGCTGGTTCATCTGTGTCCAACTGGGTCAGCTCTCGTGTGCTGCCCAGGTCATCTCTCCTGCTCTCATACACTCAGGGCTGGTTCATCTGTGTCCAACTGGGTCAGCTCTCGTGTGCTGCCCAGGTGAGATGCATGCCCAAAGTGAGGGGTATGACCTTTGGTGACAACATGGGTCACAGATATCAATACAGACCCTGGCTGTAGTGGGACCATGGACCCAGACATGGTCCTATGCCACAGCCAGGGCTCAGATGTCCATGGCCCCAGGCGGCAGTTCAGGCCGCCTGGTTCAGCATGGCCACCATGGAAATGTGACCCTTGGACACCAAGCTGACCTCAAGTGGCCGCCTAGACCTCTGGCGTGGGCATGACCTTCAGTGGTCTCAGGAGTTATGGACATCAAACCTGGCTGCTATAGGGTCACAGAACTACACATGACCCCCCAGCAGAAACCCTGACCCAGATGACACCATGGCCCCAGTTACAGTACTGGCCACTCAACTCAGTGTGGCCCTGGTTGTAGCATAGCCCCCAGGCACCAACATGGTCACAGGTTGTGGCCTAGACTCTGGGCATCCATTTGGCCTTTGGTGGAACCATGGGCCACTGGACATCAACACAGACCCTGGCTGTGGTAGGACCACAGACCCAGTCATGGTCCTTGAAACCAACCCGGACCTAGATATCACCATGGGCCCCAGGTGGCAGTGTGGGTCATTCAAATTGACATGGTCACTGTGGCAGCATGGTCCTCGTACACCTACCTGGCACCAGGGGACAGGTGGCCTCTGCATGGCTCTCAGTCGTGAGAGGACAAATGGACATCAACTGGTGCCTCCTTAGCTGCTTTAGGGCCTTGGACCAAGATTGGCCCTTGGCAATAACCCAAGTCAGGACATCACCTTGGACTCAGGGTGGTAAGCAGGCCAGTCACTTTAACCTGTTTCTCATTACCCTCACCTCTTCAGATCTGGCCCCTCAAATCTTATGAACCTCTCCACCACTCTTTTCCACCTCCCCACCCTGTACTCACTCACTACAATGATGTCTGACTGCCCAGCATCATAGGTGTCGCGTGGTACTTGGTTGAGTCATGGCTGGGCCAGATGCATGGAAAGGCTCAGAGTTGTTGCTGTTACTGTGTAGCAGACTGGGGCTAGAGTCCCTGGGCAGCTCCTGTTTGAGTTCTGCCCCCTCCAGCCTCATGGCATGGTGCGGAGCTGTTTCTGTTCTTCTTATCCTTATTTAAACATTACATAATGGATACACATATCAAAATATCACAATCTTGTGTATCTTAGATACCATTGAGAAGTATATAAATGGAAAAGAAAAATGAATGCTGAAGACATGTGAAATACTCCATTATAGATAGATGCTTATAGCAGAAACACAGATGGGCATTTTATTGAATAAATTGGATTTTGTAGGTTGAAATTGCAAAATAACTTCATTTTCCTCTTATCAATGACTTTCAGATGTTCTATATTGTATCCTTGCTTGGATAAATTCACCTAAGTGCACTCCAAGTTTGCTTTCACTTACCCTTCATTGGGAAGAGCTTCAAATCCAGGCCTTGAAAGTCCACCCCAGCCTAACTCAAAATCCGAATCCAAGGAGGAGAAGGAAAAGGAAGGGGGGGCGATAAAAAGAAAGTGGAAGCAGCTCCAGCAAGCAGTCTGCACAGTGCTTGGAGGCCTAGGCTTGGAACTCCTACACTTTCGCTCACATGCAAGTATATTGGCCAAAGAGTGGTACAAGGCCAATTTAGTTCAACCTTGTATTATAAATGGCTTTGGTACTTGGACATTAAGGGATTGGGCACACAATGCAAGAAGTCTTCTGCAAGTGATATGCTGCTGCTTTAGTGAGACTCCCTGAAATCCATCACAGCAATCTTAGTATTTTCCCTGATGCTGTTCCTTCACAACACTTCATTTGCTGAGATATGTTCAGTGTATTACTCATTAATTCAAACATGAATAATTTTTTTTTGGTTTTTCAAGACAGGGTTTCTCTGTAGCTTTGGGGCCTGTCCTGGAACTAACTCTTGTAGACCATGCTGACCTTACACTCACAGAGATCTGCCTGCCTCTGCCTCCTGAGTGCTGGGGTTAAAGGCGTGCGCCACCACTGCCCAGGAAAAAGTTTTCTTTTACTCTGAATGGTTGATACATCAAAATTGATATGTATTGTTTCAAACTTTAGCTCATGCTCTTTTGTCCCAAAGCAGATGAATTGAGTCACATGTTTAGGGAAATATGAAAATAGATTGCTATGGATAACCATACATATAAGTGTGTGATATATTTGTGATATATATATGATACAATATATATAATTTATTTTACTGCTGAGATAACAAATATATCATTTCCCCTTCTCTTTCCTAATACAAATCCTCCCATATATGTTGCATTTCTTTCAGAGTCATACCTCTTCCTTCATTGTTGTTTCATGCATATATGTGTGTGTGTACACTTCTGCCCAACCTGCTCAGTCTATATAATGATACTTGTATGTATGTTTGCAGGTATTGGATAGCCAATTGGCATGCCCTGAGGAATATTATTTCCCCTGCTCTCAGCATTCCTTCGTTGTCCATACTTCTTTGTGTAGAGTTGAAGCCTCGTGGTCTTTATCCTGTCCACTTTGGTGTATCTCATGTTATTGTACTTCTTCAACTCATATTTAGGCAGTCAAGTTGGTGAGACTTTATGTTGTTTCTGACATTCCTAGGAGACATACTCTCACAGCAATCTCCCTGACATTTTGGTTTGTATACTTACCTGTGAGCTGAAGTACAAATATTTAGAATGGAGTTAGGGATTGTGCTGGTTTAGTAAAATGGCAGTGGTATGTTCTCCTCCAAGATCCATAACTTCAGGAGCCCTGGGTAGTTGTTGCCTAGATTTTCATTCAGTACCAGGTATCATTTCCCTCTTGTTGATTGTCTTAAGTCTAATTATAGAGTTGTTGATTAATGCCAAGGTATGAGTGCCACTAAATGCACCTGTAGAGACTCTTGTGCCATTCTTGTTATTGTTGTGGCACATATTAATCATAGCTGGGAATGATTATTGGTTGCTTCCCTCACTTTCATGATAGCAGAAGGTACTATTCCTCAGGAAGGTGTTGTGGGCTATCTTACTTCTTCAACGTTTTAAGGGGCTAACTACCCAACTCCCAAAAAAATCACATGGAGGCTTATTATTACTTATGAATACCCGGTCTTAGTATGGCTTATTTTTTGTCAGCTTTTCTAATCTTAAATTATCCCAACTACCTTTGGCCTCTGGTCTTTTATATTTCTCTATTTCTGTATACCTTACTTTACTTTTTTCCTCCATGGCTTGTTGTGTAGCTGGGTGGCTGACCCTTGATGTTCTCCTCTCCTTGTTCTCTTGCACCTCTTTCTCTCTCCTCCCAGATTTCTCTTTCTATATATACTCTCTGCCTACCAGCCCTGCCTACTCATGCTCCTACCTTGCTATTGTGCATTCAGCTCTTTATTAGGACCATCACGTGTTTTAGACAAGCAAAGAACCACAGCTTTACAGAGAAAAACAAATGTAGCATAAACAAAAGTCACACACCTTAAAATAATATTCCCAACATTTCCCCTTTTTTGTTTCTAAACAAAAATGAAAAGTTTTAACTTTAACATAATTAGAATGTATACAATAAGAACCATTATTGTAGATGGAGGCTACTCATTTGGTTTTTTTGGCTACCCAGGTCTGAATAATCACCCAGAAACCATATTAATTATAACACTGTTTGGCCAATAGCCTAGGTATATTCCTAGCTAGCTCTTACGTCTTAAATTAACGCATTTCTATTAATGTGTGCTTCACCATGAGGCTGTAGCCTACTGATAAATTTCCGCATCCTTCTCCTTCGGCAGCTACATGGTATCTCCCTGACTCTGCCTACTCTCTCTGTATATCTCTGTTCAGATTTCCTGCCTGACTTTAGTCGGCCCTGCCATAAACTGAAACACATTTTTTATTAACCAATGGTAATAGAACATATTCACAGCATACTGTTGACTGGGGTTTCTGTCCTGCCCAGTTCCCATAGTTGTTAAGTCCCAAAGAAATCACACAGAGGTCTACATTAGTTATAAACTGATTGGTCCATTAGCTCAGGCTTCTCATCAACTCTTATAACTTATATTAACCTATTATTCTTATCTGTGTTAGCCACATGGCCCAGTACTCTTTTTGGTGAGGCAGTCACATCTTGCTTCTTCTGTGGGTGGGCCAGGACTGCTGAAGACAGAATCCTCTTCCCAGAATTCTCCTGTTCTTATTGACCAACCTCTACTTCCTGTCTGGTTGTCCAGCCTATACTTCCTGCCTGGCTATTGACCAATCAGCATTTATTTAAAATATAATTGACAGAATACAGACAATTGTCCCACACCAGCATACAGAGGGGAATCCCATATCTAATTATCAAGTAATGTATACATTCACAATGTACTGAATTTCAATTCATTTGTGTCTGGTAAATTTAAAGAAAATAC
>PVIU01035434.1:0-10315 GCA_004026605.1 Ondatra zibethicus | reverse complement strand
CCCAAATTATTCAGGAGATCTTGTCTTTTTATACTTTCTACTTCCCACATAGATTATATCTATGTAGGTCTCTCTTAGTGTCTGTATTGTTGTCTAAATTCTCTGGGATTGTGGTTTGTAAGATGGTTTTCTTTGCCTTATGTTTAAAAACCACCTATGAGTGAGTACATGTGATAATTGTCTTTCTGTGTCTGGGTTATTTCACTCAAAATAATGCTTTCTAGTTCCATCCATTTTCCTGCAAAATTTAGGCTGTCGTTATTTTTTTCTGCTATGTAGTACTCCTTTGTGTAAATGTACCACATTTTTTTATCCATTCATTGATCGAGGGGCATTTAGGTTGTTTCCAGTTTCTGGCTATGACAAACAAAGCTGCTATGAACATAGTTGAGCACATGTCCTTGTGGCAAGATTGAGCATCTTTTGGGTATATACCCAAAAGTGGTATTACTGGGTCTTGAGGAAGGTTGTTTCCTAATTTTCTGAGAAATCACCACACTGACATCCATAGGGGTTGTATCAGCTTGCATTCTCACCAGCAATGCAGAAGTGTTCCCTTTTCTCCACAGCCTCTCCAGCATAAGTTGTCATCAGTGTTTTTGATCTTGGCCATTCTTACAGGTGTAAGATGGAATCTCAGAGTTGTTTTGACTTGCATTTCTCTGATGACTAAGGATGTTGAACATTTCCTTAAGTGTCTTTCAGCCATTTTAGATTCCTCTGTTGAGAGTTCTCTGTTTAGGTCTGTGCTCCACTTTTTTATTGGATTGTGTGTTCTTTTGTTGTCCAATTTCTTGAGTTCCTTGTATATTTTGGAGATCAGACCTCTGTCTGATGTGGGATTAGTGAAGATCTTTTCCCATTCTGTAGGCTGGCGGCGTTTTATCTTGTTGACCGTGTCCTTTGCTTTACAGAAGCTTTTCAGTTTCAGGAGGTCCCATTTATTAATTGTTTCTCTCAGTGTCTGTGCTGCTGGGGTTCTATTTAGGAAGTGGTTCCCTGTGCCAATGCGTTCAAGTATACTTCCCACTTTCAGGTTCAGTGTGGCTGGCTTTGATCCATTTAGACTTGAGTTTTGTACATGGTGATAGATAGGGGTCTACTTTCATTTGTCTACATGTTGATATCCAGTTATGCCAGCACCACTTGTTGAATATGCTTTCTTTTTTCCATTTGATATTTTTTGCTTCTTTATCAAATATCAGGTGTTCGAAGATGTGTGGATTGCTATGCGGGTTCTTCTATTCGGTTCCACTGGTCCTCCTGTCTGTTCTTATGCCAGTACCAGGCTGTTTTCAGTACTGTAGCTCTGTAATATAGTTTGAAGTCAGGGATTGTGATGCCTCCAGATGTTCTTTTGTTGCCCAGGATTGTTTTGGCTATCCTGGGTTTTTTGCTTTTCCAAATGAAGTTGAGTATTGTTCTTTCATGGTCTTTGAAGAACTTGTTGGGATTTTGATCTGCATTGTGTTGAATCTGTAGATTGCTTTCGGTAGGATTGCCATTTTTACTATATTAATTCTGCCTACCCAAGAGCATGGGAGTTCTTTCCATTCATTTAGCAAGGTAGCAGGATATAAGATTAACTCAAATAAATCAGTAGCCCTCCTGTACACAAATGATAAAAGGACTGAGGAAGAAATCAGAGAACCAACACCCTTCATAATAGCCACAAATGGCATAAAATACCTCGGAGTAACTCTAACCAAACAAGTGGAAGACTTATATGACAAGAACTTTAAATCACAAGGATATTTAAACCAGCTCTAAAACTTATCCTTGCAACAAAGCATTTTGGGGAAAAAGGTTATATTAAAAATAAATGTTTGAGTTTATTTCTCCATGAGAGAGTTATAATATTTTGGAAGAATAGTAACTTATTAGAAACTTTTCAGAGTAAGAAATGGTAAAAAAAAAATACAACAAGAACATGTAAGTTGATAAAAAATCAAGTGCAAAGAATATCATATCAAAAATAATCAAGGATTGGGTAGATGGTTCATAAGGTAGCTGCCACCCATGAAAAACATACTTTGATCTTCAGAACCCATATGATGGAATGAGCTATAATAGTTCCTGATCCCTACATGCACACACAAAGGCATTCACACACACACACACACACACACACACACACACACACACACTCACTCAAAACAAAAACACAAAACACACACAGTAAATGTAATAAAAACTTAAAGAATAATCCACAAGACCAACTTGGAAGATGATCATAGAATGCTGTGTGCTGTTATAGGAGGGGGCTTTTTATTTTATTGTGTATGCCTGTGCGTGCACACATGCATGTACATGATGTGTTTATGTTCCTGTGCCATACCATGTATGCTGAAGTGAGAAGAAAACTTTGGGCATAGGTACTCACCATTCACATGTTTTGTGAGTCTTTCCTTGGTCAGCACTGCCTATACCAGGCCAGGTGACTGATGGGCTTCTGGGCCTTCTTTTGCCATCTTCTTTATCACTGCAGAAGTTGTGGAATTACAGAAATGCCCACAGAGGAGTTCAGAGTTTATAACTCCCAGTGAGGAGTTCTCACACTCCAATGAAAGGGCTACAGAGTTTTACATCCTTTTTATTCTTTTTTTCTTTTTTGATTTTAAAGAGTTATACATTTTTCTCTGCTCCCTTCCCTTTATTAATTTCCTTTAGATCCAAAGGAAAATGTAAAAGAAAATTTTGGCAGGCAAATATCTAGCAAACTTAAAAGAGAATTTATGTATTTGATATATTTTAGCAGTATGTTGTCCTTAATTATAGAAAAAAGATAGCTATTTTAAGATTAATTACATTAATAAGCACAGAATAAAAATATGATCAAATATAAAAAGTATGGTTATAATGGTTACAAGAGTTTTAGCTTTTCCTGTGGGGAATTCTGTGAGAAAAAGGCCTGATCATTTGAAATGAGCTCAAAATTTGCACAATGACTTCAAAGTAAGCATATTGTTAACAGTGGCTCTTGCTGTGTTCTGTGAATGGACAATAATATTCTCTCTAAAATACCAGTTGGAAGTTAAATATGCCTTTCTGTGATAAAATGGAGTCTGTCAAAATGCTACTTTTTTTTATTAGGGCACTGCTAATCAAATGAAATGGCTCCCCTTTCTCACCCGATACCACAATTATGACACTTAGAGTAGATACTAAATTTAATTTTTGACAAGCTATCACAGTTGTGACTTGAAGAGAATTAATTTACTTACAAAAAAGTTGAGGTAGTGTACAGTAGTTTGGACATTGATGTGTTAGATTCTGTCTTGAAGCAATTTAAGAAATAAACTGCATGAAAACTCCTGTAAGGACAAATATTATACAGTAGGCTTCAAAGGGAAAGCCATGCTGTGAATCATAGTCCCATGCAAAGGATTTTTCAAAACATCCTTAAATGAATTCTACTTAAGAGTAAACCATAGACCTGAACAGGCAGTAATATAAGATGCCCATGAAAGCAGAGAATTTGGGCAAAAAGCTTGGAGGTAAAATATTTTTAAGTAAACAGATGTTAAAGAATTGAAAATCAATTATACCCAGGTATCATGTAAGGTGCTGAGGAAAAGGGTGTTGGCTCTGTCGCTGAACTGTCTACTGTATCCATAGCTCTCTTTGGATACACTCATGCCAAAATCACACTGTATTTATCAGAAATGCTTCACAATTAGTCTTCCTGTCTATCAGAGTAAAATCCTTATCAAGAATGCCATAGTGTCATATGAAATATGGAGTTACATTTTCAGTTTTCAAAATAGATGTATGGCAATTACCTTTAGATTTTACTAAATTTATACATAACATTGGGAATTAACGTCATCACAAGTTAAAGGTTCGTAATCAATGAACATAGTATAACATAGCTGTGGTCAGTCACACTTATTTTCTCCAAATAACAGTTTTATAATTGTGTGCTCTGCCTTAAAAGTTCAATTTGTTATTTATTTCTTATATTTCCAAAGACTGGGGAAATAAGGTAACTGGATCAAATACTATCCATAAAATGTGCAATTCATGGAAGACTCATATGAAGTCCTATAAAATAGCAATGGTTATAATAATAGCAAAGGGAATCCAAAAAAATAGCAAAAAAAATTGAAAAGAAATATTTAAAAGGATATTCACATAGCCACTTAGCACATGAAAGGATTCAACCTCATTAACGTTATTGTAAATAAAAAATGTGAAGCTTAAATAGATGCAGTTACACATTTGTCAGGGTGACTAAATCCAAGCAGATAAGGCAGAGCTAAGTATTTGGAACAAACTGAAATAATGAGAATCCAAACTCCTGATCAGAGTATAGTTTGTGTACCAACTTTGGAGAAATGTTTGGCACATATAATAATGTTGAGTGTATACATATGGCTTATTAACATTCCACATCCATTGGTAAAGAATCTAGCATGAACATGACTGAAATTATTCCAAAATAACATCTGAAAATTTATCTTCCTCAAACCTTGGTATACTTTTTTATATTGACAAGGGTCCATTGAGAACCCTTAGAAAACAAGAGTAATTACAATATTTACATTTTAATATTTAATATCAAGGAAGACAAGTGATTATCTACCAACACATAATTAAGTAAAGTCTTCTAAGACATCATAGAACCAGAGTAACATGCCCAGTGGAGAAATGAAGTTGTCTCAGGATTTTCTTCCTCAATACCAACTTTGAAGACTTCTTAGATAGGGCGTAGCTATTCGGTCATTTTTGTTGAAAACATCACTGAGTTGTTAGCACAGGTTTTCCACAGCTGTTGATTGTCAAGTAAGAAGCCAAGGAGTTGCTAAAAATGGTGGCCTGTGTTTCCCTTGACAGAGTTGACTCCAAGATGGTAGATAAAATCTGATGATTAGAAATCATCCTGCCAGAACACTATCAGGCTGAGGTTGGCAGGTGAGGCACCACAGCATCGGGATTGGCAAGTGAAGTTTGTGGAAGCCCAAGTACTGTGTGTGTTGGTGCGTATGCTTCTGGCATGCATACTTCCAGATCAGAAGGAGAAGAAACGCAATATGTTCTGCCATCTTAACCCCATGCTAGCTGCTCAGACAGAAATGTAAAGTCTTAAAACTTACAAGAAGGACCTTACAATATCAAAGTGCATAGAGTATATATGGAGCTATCTATTGATAGCTGTGCAGTAGTTCAGTAAAGAGTCCACAGCAACATAACAGAGAGTTATATTCTGGAGAATATCTGTATCTACAAAATAGTGTCAGAATTGACTGTGACACAGTTACAAAAAATGCCAGCACAACTTATCAGTTATTGAATTTTGCTGATGGAGTTATTTGTTCCATCCTTCCTGCAATGAGTTCAATGTGTTCTAGGACATAGCCATCCATGTTAACATTATTTCCTTTCTATTAGTGTTTATTCATTGTGCAAAACAGTGAGTTCCACAGACTTTTTCATATTTGATGTAATTTGGCCATATTTACATCCATTACACATTTTAGACTATTCTGACCAGCACTTTTCCTAGTCTCATCACCCCCACCACACCCACACAAGCACATACAGTAAATCTCTTTCTAAGTATGACTTATTTTCTCAATAGAAAGATCTATTGCTTCACCTATTTTTCTGAAAATGACATGCTTTTTTCTTCTTTATGGCTGAATACTACTTTATTCAGTAAGTAAACCACATGTTTTGTATCTGTTTATCTGGTAATAGACATCTATTTCAATACCATGGCTTGGTTATTGAGAGTAGTTCTTGATTCAGTGTGGATGAGTGATTATCTCTATAGTACTATGATGTATACCCCAGGCAATAGTATCTATATCATATGGCAATTCTATTTTTAAATTTTAGAACATTTAATACAGATTCCTGTAGAGGAATCAATCATTATGTGATTTCTTAATGTATATTTTGTATGAATAATGTGTAACAACTGTAGATAGTCACATCGTTTTCTTTCTTTGAAGCAGGTGATACCCTAGACTACTCTTGTTTCTGCCAACTGCTTTTGTTCTAGATATGCTGCCCTTACCATGAATCAGAGTCTAGTTCTACCATTAAAGTAAAAAATTCTCAAAATTAGCAATTTTTTTCATATCTTGTTTGACTTCGACAAAAAAGAAAGAAAAAAAAAAGAAAGCAAAAAATATGGATTTGAGAGAATCATAATGAGCAATGGAATTTTCAAGTGTGTATATGTGAGTGTCTACATGAACACATGTATGTATGTGCTCCATATATATTCCAGTGTCCACTGAGACCAGAAAAGGGAATCAGATTCCTGGAACCTGTAATCAGAGCTACCTGATATAGGTACTGGGAACCAAATTCCAGGCCTCTTAAAGGGCAGCAAATGCTTCTAACCACTCAGTCATTTCTTAAACTCCTAGCTGATATTACTGCTATGTTCCAGATTACTAAACTTTTCAAAACTGTTAAAAATGTATGTGAAAATTCAAGAGTAAATAGTCATTGTCTTATATACTATAATAATATTCTAAGCAAAATCATCATTGTCCTATTAAAGAAATGTAGAACCTGATAAGTGAGATGTGACATATATTAAGGATGGTCAAAGTATAAATTTTGGGTTCTGAAAATTTTATTCTGATAAAATTCTTAATAAATCAAAAAATCATCAATAGCTATAGAGACACAACTATCACTAAGAAAGAAAAACAGAGTTAGAACAGTTTAAAGACAACATACACAATTGGATGAAAATCCATTTAAGATGTAAACTTCAAAGTTTCTAGTTTTAGATGTCCTGATGGCAAGGGAAATAGGATTATTTTAATCTCCATATGTCTTAGACCATGTGTCCCTGGACTCTAAGACTCAGAGATATTCCTGCAGTTATTTTATATGTCTAGATGTCATCAGATTTCTGCAAAATGCAAAAGTGGGATTTAGCTTAAAACTGATAGTAAGGAAACAAAAACTGGACTTCTGCACTACAAGTATATCTTGAACAATTTCCTTTCAAGAAGTAGCACTTTACATAGTCATGACTCAGTGATCATGTAACTGGAACTAAATATCATATGTTAGATGGATCCAACAAGACTGAATTTATGTATGCAAACCAGACAGCAATTATCTAAAAACAAAAAAGGAAATGGCACACCTGAGATAAGGACAGAATAGAGCTGAAGGTTCTATGTAAATTGGGTGAGCTAAGTGTCTGTCCCTGTAACATACCTTCTCTTTCAATTCACACTTATGACCTCTGTGCATCTTTCCCTATAGTGAACTAACTCAACAGTTACAATCTCAAGCCCTCCAATGGAAGGTTTGTTATGATAGACTGTGACAGCACACATGGAAGATATAAGACTGAGAGATACTGATTCGTGGAAATTTTCCCATTGAGAAGGTTCCAGAAGAGAGCCTTCATAAGTTCACCTTCTGTGTATTAAAAGGTAGGCTAAGATCTGGTTACAGTCAACTTTCTATGTAATGTCAAAAAATTCAGTTCCAGGCAGTGTTAGGGGTGGGCTCACTCTTGTGGTTATGGGTCTCAGGACCCATAATTACAGCACCAGTAGTTTGTTTGCCATTACTACAGTTTCTGTGACACCCATAACCCAGCACGTACCACAAGCAGTACAGACTTGGTTGATGTCCCACTTGCTCCTCTGAAAGTTTTGCCTGGTCAAATGAGTTGACCAGTTCAACTACATATATACAATTGCTAGGAGTCTTAGCTGGCATCATCCTTGTACATTCCTGGGAGTTTCCCTTGCATCTGGTTTCTACCTAACCTTGGATTGTGCTCGTTTTCCAGTTGAGCCTTTGAGTACTCTCCATCCTATGTCACCCCCAGTTGATTCCACAAGTTCCTGTCTCCCCCCCAAGTCTACCAACAAAATCTCTTCTATTTCTCCTTCTTATGCTGATCCTAGTGTACTCCTTATTACTTACTCTCTCTGGGTCAGTGATTGTAGCATGACTAGCCTTTACTTTAGAGACAACATCTGCTTATGAGAGAGTAAATACCATAATTGTCTGTCTGGGTCTGAGTTACCCCATTCAGGATTATTTTTTTCTAGTTTTATCCATTTACCTGCAAATTTTATGATTAACAGCAGAATAATACTCCATTGGGAAAATGTACCATCTTTTCTTTTTATCCACTATTCATTTGAGGGACATCTAAGTTGTTTTCAGGTTCAGGCTATTACTAAAGCTGCTGTGGACATACTTGAGCAGTTATCCTTGTGATATGATTGAGCCCGCTTTGGATATAGGCCCAAAAGTGGTAAAGCTGGGTCTTAAGGTAAATCAGTATCCAATTTTCTTAGAATATGCCACACTGACTTCCAAAGTAGCTGTGCTTGCATTCCCTTTTCCCCTCCCCCTTCCACCTTTCCTCCCCCATGCTTCCAATTTACTCAGGATAGCTTATCTATTTCCTCTTCACATGAGGGATCATGTATGTATCTCCTAGAGTGTTCCTCCTTGTTTCTTATGTTCTCTGGGGTTGTGGACTGTAGGCTGGTTATTCTTTGCTTTGCTTTGTGTCTAATATCCACTTATAAGTGAGTACATACTGTGTTTGTATTTCTGGGTCTAGATTATCTCACTTAGAGTGGTTTTTCCTAGATCCATCCATTTGCCTAGGAAAACATGAGGGAACAGGTTGGTCAAGTTGGGGTAAGGCCCAAGAAGGAGAACAAAGGAAGAGATATATTGATAGAGGAAGTCATTATAAAGTTAGGGAGAAACCTTTGCACTAGGGAAATTTCTAGGAATCCAGAAGGATGACCCCAGCTAAGACTCTATGCAGTAGTGGAGAGGGTACCTGACTGGCCTTCCCCTGTAATCACATTGAAGGCTACTTTAATTGTTGTCAAAGAATCTTCATTCAGTAGCTGATGGAAGCAGATGCAGAGACCCACAAGTACTGGGCCGAGCTCCCGGAGTCAAATTGAAAAGAGGGACAAGCAATAATATGAGCAAAGGTGTCAAGACCACGATGGAGAAACCCACAGAAACAGCTGACCCCAGCTAGTGGAAGGCCACTGACTCCAGACTGATAACAGGGTAACCTGAGAGTTGAGGAGCCAGCAGAGGACCAAACTAGGTCCTCTGAATGTGGTTGATAGTTGTATGGTTTGAACAGTTTGTGTGGTGCCTAGCAGTGGGATCAGATTTATCCATAGTGCATGAATTGGTTTTTAGAGCCAATTCCCTTTGATGAGATACTAGCCTAGATACAGGTGAGACGGCCTTGCTTCTGTCTCAAGGTGATGTGACAGACTTTGTTGACTCCCCATGGGAGTCCTTATGCTCACTGAAGAGTGGATAGGACGTGGTATGGTGAATGGGTATAAGAAGGGAGGGGAAGACTTAGGGCTCCCCTCTACTGGCTTTGCTGCTTATCCCAACCCTGCTCGCCCCAGAGCACCCCTTCTCATATGTGTGGTCCTAAATGCACCCGAAATCAGCCTATCTGGGCTGAGGCCTCAGGGGAAGGGTGAGTCCCCTGCTAGAGGGCCTCCTTTATCCCACGGAGCCAAGCCGAGCAGAGCGGGCAACCCTCAGTAAGCCTGCCCTTGGGACCGGGAACCTCGCCCAACCAGCTTCCGCAGATTCATCTGGATCCTAGTAAGTGGGCCCCAGCCCGCCCGAGGCCTTCTGGCCACTTAGGGCTCCCCTCTACTGGCTTTGCTGCTTATTCCAACCCTGCTCGCCCCCAGGCATCCCTTCTCATCTGCGTGGTACCAACTGCACCCGAACTCAGCATATCTGGGCTGAGGCCTTGGGGGAAGGGAGAGTCCCCTGCTAGAGGGCCTCCTTTATCCCATGGAGCCAAGCTGAGCAGAGCAGACATCTCTCAGTAAGCCCGCCTTTGGGACTGGGAACCCCTGAGCGAGGAAGGAGAACAACCAGCTTCCTCAGATTCATCCAGACCCCGGGAGACAAGCGGAGCCGAACGGAGCAGAGTGGGCAACTCTCAGAAGAGATGGGCAGGCGCCAATCAAAGAATTTGTCCAACAACCTGAAAAGCAACATGATAACACCAGAATCCAGCGATTATGGAACAAGAAAGCCCAAGTAACCTATCCCAGATGAAGTAGAAGAAATTGACTTTAAAAGTAGCTTTATGAAAGTTATAGAGTGCTTTAAAGAAGAGGTGAAAAACTCCTTTATCGAAAGGGATGAGAAAACTAACAAAAAGTTAGAAGAAATGAATAAATTCCTCAAAGATACCCTAGAAAACCAAGAAAAAGCAATCAAACAGGTAACTGAAACAGTTCAAAACTTGAAAACTGAAATGGAGGCAATGAAGAAAACACAAACCGAGAGATGGCGGGAAATG
>PVIU01035433.1:0-10320 GCA_004026605.1 Ondatra zibethicus | reverse complement strand
TTGAGGATGACCTCGCTTCCGGTCTCTGTTCAGAAGTCCACGGGAAAAGAAGGGGAGGGGCCGGAAGTTGAGGATGACTCACTTCCGGGCTCTGTTCAGAAGTCCATGGGAACAAGAAGAGCAGGGGCCAGAAGTTGAGGATGACCTCGCTTCCCGGATCTGTTCAGAAGTCCACTGGAACAGAAGGGGAAGGGCCGGAAGTTGAGGATGACCTCGCTTCTTGGATCTGTTCAGAAGTCCACGGGAACAGAAGGGGAGGGGCCGGAAGTTGAGGATAACCTCGCTTCCGGGATCTGTTCACAAGTCCAAGGGAACAGAAGGGGAGGGGCCGGAAGTTGAGGATGACCTCGCTTCCGGGCTCTGTACAGAAGTCCACGGGAACAGAAGGGGAGGGGCCGGAGGTTGAGGATGACCTCACTTCCGGGCTCTGTTCCCAAGTCCACGGGAACAGGAGAGGAGGGGCCGGAAGTTGAGGATTATCTCCTTTCTCCGTGGTGTTCCGTGAGAGAAGCTGAGTGTCTAGTCATCGTAGTGATCGTTCCTCGGTAATGCTGGGTTTGGGGTTGGGTAATCTGTTTTAGTATTGTCAGAACTTTAACTCTCCACCCCTCCTTATCCCTTTAAGCCCTTTAACCTGAAAAAGCCCCTTTTGGTCGCATCTCTGCGGTTTTTGGATGGATGCAGCAGTTTTACCCAGAGGCCCTGGCAGGGGACCGCTAGACTTAACCAAAACAGAAATACTGGACTTTAAGGGGCTAGAGAGAAACCCATCTTTAAAATTCCATGCTCTGGGCCTCGTGGTGTGGTGGATATACACAGACAGCTGATGCTGTATCCTGGCCTAAATGGTGTTGCACAGGCACAGGCCTGCCCATGCATGGTGGCTGTAATGGGTCTGTTGTCACAGGCTCTGCCCCTTTATGGTGGCCTAAGGGGGTCCATTTGCACAGATCTCTGCCACTGTATGGGTATCTATGTGGGTATGTATGGATCTATGGTGGCCTAAGTGGGTTTGCCTAACCATGAGACTCCACCCCTGTATAGTGGCCTAAGTGGGTCTAATAAGGACCAAAGACTGAAGTTCTTCTTCACTTTCCCTTAAGAAAGTAAGACAATAAGAACTTCCTTATCACCACAATAAGCTAGACATCCTACCCCAGTCAGATAAAGTCAGGATGAAGACATTAATCACCATGGAAACAACACTCCTTGTAAGAGCAAAAGCCCTCAAGTATTTCCGTTTTTGCTACTACTGAGTCCTCATTGCCATCTGAATGATGAAGTGGGAAGAAAGGCAGATTAAATTTCTACCTGAGTGAAACTGAGGGAGTTTGGACTGTTAGTTTGAGAAGAACAAAAGGAAGTGAGTATAAAGGACTTTGCCAATAATAGATATGATTGATTATGAATGTAAAGTAAGGGAACTCTTGAATCTTGATCCCAAGGGACCCTACTGAAAGGCCTGACCTACCCTTGGAAGCCTGAGACTAGACTTTCATGCAGTGGTCTATCAAGTTTTAATTTCCTCCACGGGGTTTGCAGAATAGAGACTGATCCACGAGTATAGGAGCCCTGGTATGTTCCAAGAAAGATGTCCTTCTGGAAAGCTGCAAAAGCAGGTCTTTGTTAAATCCCAGGTATTCTTTATCTGGTAACAATGTGGTGCTTACAGATTTTCATTGTCACCCTTCCAGATTCCTGCCTTGTCAGATCTCCTGCTTCATCCCTGAGCCCAGTCATCATGCCTAAGGGTCGTAAGAGTAAGAGCCGTGCAAAACGACAACAGGCACGTAGTGAGCTCCAGGCTCTCCCAGCAGTTCACATTGGAAAGGAAGCTGACTGTCCTCCTGTTGACCAGAGTGGTGGCACCAAGTTCCCTGATGTTTATGTTCTACAGGGGCTAAAACCCCCTGGATCTCTCAGTGCAGATGTGTCCTGTGCAGGCTTTGGTGTAGGTGCTGGGAATGCTGTTGTTCTTGCTGATGAGCAAAGTTCAGGTGCTACCCAGACAGTGACCTCTATTCAGCACACACTTAAAGATTCTATCATGCGGAAGGCTAGTGTGCTAATAGAATTCCTGCTGGATAAGTTTAATATGAAAGAGGCAGTTACTCGGAGTGAAATGCTGGTCGTAGTAAACAAGAAGTATAAGGAACTGTTCCCTGAGATCCTCCGTAGAACCTCTGCACGCCTAGAGCTAGTCTTTGGTCTTGAGTTGAAGGAAATAGATCCCAGCACTCACTCCTATTTGGTGGTGGGTAAACTGCGTCTCTCCACTGAGGGAAGTCTGAGTAGCCATTTGGGTTTGCCCAGGACCGGTCTCCTGATGTCTATCCTGGGTGTGATCTTCATGAAGGGCAATCGTGCCACTGAACAAGAGGTCTGGCAGTTTCTGAATGGAGTAGGGGTATATGCTGGGAAAAAGCACTTAATCTTTGGGGAGCCCCAAGAGTTTATAAACAAAGATCTAGTGCAGGAAAATTACCTGGAGTACCGCCAGATTCCTGGCAGTGATCCTCCATGCTATGAGTTCCTGTGGGGACCCAGAGCCCATGCTGAAACCACCAAGATGAAAGTTTTGGAACTTTTAGCTAAGGTCAATGGCACTGTCCCTAGTGCCTTTTCCAATCTCTACCAGTTGGCTCTTAGAGAGTAGGCAGGGGGAATAAGAAGAGTTCAAGGTAGGGCTGGCACTGTTGTCAAAGCCCGGATTCATTCCAGGGCTCTATCCCACAAGTAGTTGAGTCTGTTCTATGGTTTCCATATTATGTTTGAAGAACAGTCAGCCTCCTAATTAGTGGAGAGTTCATAGAATACCAGAACCAAAATGTATACGTTCTTGACCTTCTATACATATTTTTGTTACTTTGTAAATGTCTCTTTAATTCATCAGTGATTTGTGCTATGCTTATGTTAGCTGCATAAAATGGCTAGTCACTTGTGAATTTAGGACTCAGAGTTTTGTTACTTTCAACAAATTAGAAAACCTTACCTTATTAAAATGTTATGTAACATTGCATTGGAAAGAGGATTTGCATGGAATGTAACATTGCATTGGAAAGAGGATTTGCATGGAAATGTGATGTCATATCATGGTGAAAGTAAAGTGGCAAGTATTTTACTGTTATTTTTGAAAATTTCATATACGATTGCAATTTGTTAGCAATATACTATTTTTTCCTTTCTTGTTAATGCTAAGTGAAATAAAGTTGTATTTGATGGCTTTACTCGGATTCATTAGAAAGTAAATTCTAAACCTCTATTACTATATTTTCTTCAAGTATTTATTTTTTGAATTTTTAAATTTTCTATAGCTCTGGCTGTCCTAGAACTCACTCTGTAGACCAGGCTGGCTTCAAACTCAGACATCCGCCTGACTCTGTCTCCCAAGTGCTAGGATTAAAGGCGTGTATCATCACTGCCCAGCTTATTTCCTTCAATTTTCAATTAAGCATTGGTTCTCTGTAATTTCCCCTCTTCCCTTCAATAGCACTGGATCTAGTAAGGAAAACATGGTGTAGTCGCTGACAATGAGGTTATCAGAGTCTAGGAGCAGCTATAAGATATAAAGGGCATATAGAAACATGATAGGAACAGGACGTTTTCTTGAGAGCTAACTGTAGATCCCTCTGGAATATATTAGAACAGGCAATTCAAAGGGTATAAATGAATGAAAATGTTGCTCAATGACTATTGCTAGGATTTAATAATTGAGGAATATTTAATCTGCTTATGGGGTTGTTCTCTTTTGGTAGAGAAATTAAAGTTTGTGTTTTCAGCCAAGGGCTACCAGACTCACTTAGGTGATTATCCAAATTATGCTTTTAAATATTTTTACCACCAAAATATTGAGCCCTCCTTTAGGGTTTCACAAACTATAATAGAAAACATTTGGTTACTGAGTTTCATCAATGGCAAGTAATTTAAGTGCGGCTGTGTAGTAGCCTGTGGTAAGTATTTTGAAATCCACAGTAGTGGGTTTCTTCACCCTTGCAATATACCAAATCAAGCCAAATTAATAGGACCAGGTTTCATCTGAGCAAAGCAAAATACAGGTCACTCTGGTGGAGGGAAGAAAGCAGGAGAGAAATCACCCTGCTGCACCCAAGAAGGGGGCCTTAAATACCCTGTAGGTGCAGTCTTTGAGCAGTTCCAGGGGAGGAACTGCCAATGGCAGTCTTTCTGAAGGTGGGGTCTTGTCAGAGAGAGGTGGGGCTGGGATACCAGGCAAATATCTGGGCTGCATTTGGAATGGGACCTGATCTGGAGATTCTCAACATCCTGGATAAGTTGGAGGAGTGGTAAGGACCAGATTCATATGATATTTCTGAGAGCAGACAGACTAGGTATGAATAAGGAAACAAATCTCAAAAATTCTTTTGGAATTTGACAGTGCCACAAAGAAATCTCCACTTGGGGCAAGAATGGACCGTCAGCTCATTGCCCCAGTGCAGGTAAACAGAGTACACAAATTGTATATAACAATATTTGGAGAGTTTTATGAAAAAATCAATGTGATACTTGTGAAGAGGTACTAAGAAGTCACTGAATGCACACTCAGTATACACAGATAAAGTCAGATTATGTTCCATTAATAGGGAACTTTAATAAATTACTGTTCTAGGAGGCCACTTCTTTGTTCCCAGCTGCTCAGCCCCAAAATAACTACAAAGAAACTGCATTAATTAAATCACTGCTTGGTTGATTAGTTCTAGCTTCTTATTGGCTAATTCTTGCATCAATTTAACCCATTTCTATTCATTTGTATTGCCACATGGCTGTGGCTTACTGGGTAAAGTTCCATCTGGCATCTGTCCCTGGTGGGGCTACAACGTATCTCCCTAACTCTGCCTTCTTTTTCCCAGGTTTCAGTTTAGTTTTCCCCACCTATCCCTGTTCTGCCCTGCTCTGCTATAGGCTCAAAGCAGTTTCTTTATTAACCAATGGTATTCACTGCATGCAGAGGGGAATCCCATATCAAATTATCATCCTCAGTCTAAATAATTTCAGCAGGGCTGAAGAGATAGCTCAGTGGCTAAGAACACTGGCTGCTGTTCCAGAGGACCCAGGTTGGATTCTCAGCACCCACATGGTGGCTATACCATCTGTAATTCCAATTCTAGAGGATCTAATTCCTTCTGGCTTTCATGGGCACTGCATGTACATGATGCACAGATATACATGCAGGCAAAACATTCATACAGATAAAAACTAAAATAAGTGTAATGATAACTACCATTTGTTTAAAGACACAGTCTCGGCCTTACACTGTGCCATTTGACCTTTATCAGATTCAAAATGCAGTCAAAGACCTTGCTGTTTCTTAAGTTATCAAGAATAGTACAGTGCACAGCTATACTAATCATCTGAGCTGAATTACTCAGAAGTAAATAGCATGGTGTCATTCCAAGAAAGAAGCAGGCCTTGTATCTGTGATTCATTTTCTACCCATTACTTCAAAAATTTGTTTCTGATGATAAATATCTGATTCCCAATGTAAAATACTGTTTTACAATACAGAGAACAAGGGATTAGCAATGAAAATACAAAACATAAATGTAAAGTACGATTAATGTGAGAGACTGATGCAAGAGGATTGGGAGTTTGAGGCCAACCTACAGAACCTCTTGGGATGCATAGCAAGACCTATCATAAAGATTATTTGACAGTGTAATTGCCTAAAGCTCAATAAAAACAAACCTCAAAAGACTAGAGGTTCATAAATCATACCTTTGAGCTTTCCTATAGAAAGAAAGTATCTTTACACGGAAATTACCTAAGAGACTGTGCCTATATGGCTGTGGTAGGTATAGATCACTATTCTTTATGTGTAACAGCACACAACACCTGTCCTGGGATTTCATTTTACTACCTCAGCTTGGTCATGATTATCATTTTTGGAGTATGTCTGTCCCCTGCAGAGGGGAAGTAACCAAGGGTTTGGAGGAATACACTATTTCCTAGAAGTCTTCCAAGAGACAAATGCTGCTCAAGAAAAGGAATTGCTAAGATCCCAGCTGGGGGTCTGCTTTCAGATCTAGAAGGCTGCAGAGAATTTATGAGACTGATACCTCATCACTCAATGCTCAGTGTTCCCAGGTACATGAGAGCTTTTTTTCTGCATGGTGACCTGAAAGTAAGAGACTCTGATATAGGGCATAGTTCCCCTAGGTACTATGTGATCTTACTCATATATCTAATGTAAAATACTTGGAATCCAACTAAGAGTAGAATGGTGAGACTTAGAGGATCAGAAGGGTAGGGTAAGGGAAGAGTTTGAGAAAAGTTGGTCCCTGGGTAGTAAGCTACAGTTGGAAATCAAAAACCTCATCCTATTAAACTTAAAATTTTGTAACTACTGATAGCAATAATATTCTGTAATTTCAAAATGCAAAAAGAAAAGATTAATATTTTCACTACAAAGAAATGATAAATGCTTTAGGAAAAATAGATCTAGTCAAACTTTATGTACACTGTATATGTATAGTGTATATATGCATACACTGTATACACAATGTATACAAATAATGAAATATCCTACAGTATCAATTTAATATGTACAATTTTTTACTTAAATGGCTATAAGGAGGAAAAGCTGAAACTCCAAACATTTACCATTAGCGCCTGGAGAGAGGACTGGGAACCTGAAACCTGATGAAACCCCTGGCAAGCTACAGACAGGTTTAAGTCATTTGTCAGTGATTAACTTCTCTCTCTGGAGTTTTATGGAAGAACAAAACTGGCCTGAGTCTTTGAGACAAGACATTGGGGAGAAGTTCACACTGTCTTTCCAGGAACTAATGCAGCATGATGAACGATACACCGAGAGTCAGCAATCCCGGAGAACTAAGGTGGTACAGAACCTGACTTTACCATGTGCGCTGGAACAAACTGGGCAAGGCTAACAGAATGGCTTTTGAAAGAAAGGTTACAGTAATATAAAGGCTTTGGCAGGAGATGAGGGCAATTAAAATAGGACACAGGTCCTATCAAGTTGGTGTAAATCAATATTTCAGTATAGATGCCAGAAAGACTCAGAAAGACTCACAAGAGAGACTCCTAGCTAAGGAGCTGTTGGCAACTGATGGCTGTTGAAGGATAGAGGGTCAGTTTTCTTTATGGATGTATCCTAAGGTAGGTTGCCCATGCTCCACTGGGTAGCCCTATGCCCATGAAAATCTAGACAAAACTAATCAAACTAAGTGAGCTATTTAAAAAAATAACAAAGAGGGGAGAAAACCAAGTAGGCTGCGTGCAGACCTCCATGCCCTCTGTTCCCCAAGACCCAGTCCTCTAGTGTCATTCCTAGCCTTCCAGCAGCCTTCCCTCGCCCCTCCCCACATCTGAGGATCTCATAAATCATCCCCTTTTCATTTCCCTCCCCTCACTCCACTGGTTACTTTGTCCCAGTCTCCAACTCTAGCAGACACCCCTGCTAAACTACAGACCATGCCTGTTCAAAAAACAAAAAGAGCTGGGCAGTGGTAGTGCACACTTTTAATCCCAGCACTCGGGAGGTAGAGGCAGGCGGATCTCTCTGAGTGCAAGGCCATCCTGGTCTACAAGAGCTAGTCTAGGACAGGCTCCAAAGCTACAGAGAAACCATGTCTCAAAAACCAAATAAATAAATAAATAAATAAATAAATAAATAAACAGTAGCTGACATTCTCCTCTCTCTCTCTCTCTGTCTCTCTCTCTCCTCTCTCCTCTTAAACCCAATCTTCCAATCTTGTCCCTAGCTCTGCAACACAACACCAGCTGCAGCCTCCCATCAACCCTGCCCACATATCTGGTGTATCCCACAAACCATGCTTTCCTAACCTCCTTCACCCCACTGGTATCTGTGTCCCAGATCCCAACTCCAGTAGGCGCCCCCTACTAACCCATGAGCAGCTCCACTCAAGGCAACAAGAAGGCTGAATGCAGACCCACACCTCTCCTACTGCTCCTGAGATCCAATCCCCCAGTCTCATACACAGTTTTATAGCCAGAAACTTGCTGTGGTCTCTCTTTCCCAACAGATTCCAAAGACCTTCTCCTACAACCTTCCTTCCCCAAACTCATCCTAGTTACCCAGTTTCCAACAACAGTAGACATTCCGTGGGAACATATCAGCTGAACAGGTCAGGAAAACAGGTAACACACAGTCACCACACTCTCCACAAACCAGAGACCAATGAACAAAACACCTATCCCATCAAGGACAAATCCATAAATCAGCACCTAAAACTTTAACCATCCCAAAAGCAGATGCCAAACACAACCATAAAAACACAATGACAACAACCAGGGCAATATGTCTCCAGGAGAGCCTTGCTATCTTACCCAGGAGACCCTGAACATTCCAGCATAGGTGAAACACAAAAAAAAGAGACCTTACAACCAACTACATGAGGATGATAGAGGTGTTTAAAGAGGAAATTAATAAATCACTTAAATCCAGGAAAACACAAACAATTGTAGGAAATGAATAAATCCCTTACAAAAAAAATAACAAATAAAAAAATACACAAATAATTGTAGGAAAAGAATAAAACTGTTCAAAACTTCAAAATGAAAATAAAAGCAATAAAGAAAGTACAAACTGGAGGAATTCTGGAAATGAAAAATTTAGGAATTTGAAAAAGAACTACAGAGGCAAGCTTCAGAAACAGAATACAAGAGATGGAAGAGAGAATCTTGGCCATTAAAGATATTATAGAAAAAACAGATACATTGGTCAAAGAAAATGTTAAATCTAAGAAACCTGTGACACAAACCATTCAGGTAATCTGGGACACTATGAAAATACCAAACAAAAGAATAATAGGAATAGAATAAGGAAAAGAAACCTAGCTCAAGTGCCCAGAAAATGTTTTCAAAAAAAAATCACAGAAGAAAAATTTCCTAACCTAAAGAAGGAGATTCCCATAAAGAGGCATACAGAATACCAGATTAGATCAGGAAAGAAAGTCCCCTCACCACATAATCAAAACACAACATACAGAACAAAGAAAGAGTATTAGAAGCTGCATGAGAAAAAAAAAAACACATAACACAAAGGCAGACTGATTAGAATTACACCTCACTTCTCAATGGAGACTCTAAAAGCCAGAGGGTGTGTTTGTGTATGCGTGTGTGCATGTGTGTGTGCGTGTGCATGTGCTTGTGTGTGCATGCATATATATGCATATGTAGAGGACCTGGTGATGGGGAACCATGTTAGCCAATCATCTTTATGAGGTGGGTCTTAGTTAAGGCATGGCTTCACTGGGACCCAGGGTAAAACGCATGCACCTCCTGTATGTGCTCTCTGCACCTTTTACCACAGGACATTGCTGTGCTTGGATTTTCTTGTTTCCTGTTTTGTGAGTTTTCCCCTTATAATAAATTAAATATAATTGTTTTATCCTTAGCTACCTTGATTATTTCAACACCTGGCACCCAATGTATTTGGATATAAATTCCAGGCCCTGACTGCCTGTCAGGCTTGGCCTGCATCTGGCTTGGCACGTGTCATGTCCTTGCTCAGCCCACCTTTGTTACGGCTTATGTGCACAGCCAGTAGTTCATTTGGGCATATAATTCTCACGCAGTGGCCCTGAGGAATGGCAGTTCTTTATATTTCCTTATTAAATGCCTCAGAGCCATACTGTTGCAGTGGGCCAGGGTGCCTGAGGACTTGGAGCCACTCTGGGTCCAGTTTTTCTGTGTGGCAGAAACTCAGGTGAGAAGCAGGCTTTCCTGGTCTGAGCCAGCTAGTTGTTCTGTGGCTTCTACCAATTTGTCTGAATTTGCTATTCTACTGCTTGGGTGACTGCTGACCAATCAGGGACATCTGTAGAGCACACAGTCTGTGATTTATACTTAATAACTGCTTTTAATCTGAGCATATCTTTTAGAGTTTAACTCTAAAATCAGATTCAGACCAGCCACGTGACTCCAAGTATGCAGCAACACCTACTGGCAGGTAATGGTCATTGCACCTACTCCAGCTCAAAATCTACAACAGGGAAGATTTATACTTTGAAATATAAATTAAAAATTTTTAAAGGCAAAATTGCAGACAATTTAACCCTACAGGGTTTCAATAGACTTTTCACTTATACCATGTACAAGGTTTTGCAAGACTTATATGATTTCCCTTCTACACCGCTGTATCTGAGTCTGGGGTTATGTTGAGGTCTTTAATCCATTTGGACTTGAGTTTTGTGCAGGGTGACAGATAAGGGTCTAATTTCATTCTCCTACACGTTGACATCCAGTTATGCCAGCACCATTTGTTGAAGATGCTTTCATTCTTCCATTGTATAATTTTAGCCTCTTTGTCAAATATGAGGT
>PVIU01035432.1:0-10316 GCA_004026605.1 Ondatra zibethicus | reverse complement strand
ACTACCACACTCAATTTTTAGAAATTATTATTTTTATTCATGAAGCTGTGTCTGCCTAGCATGTATGTACAGATGTCCATAGGGCATTGGATCAGCTGGAGATGGAGCTACAGATGCTTGTAAGCTGCCATGCAGGTGCTGAGAGCTGAATCCTGGTCCTCTGCAAGAGCAACAAATGTTCTTAGCTGATGAGCATATCTCTCTCTCTCTCTGATGTAGGGATGTGGATATACAAACAGGATGTAGAGATGCAGTTCAGTCTGGCCTCATACTTGCTATGTAGCCGAGGCTGCTTCTGCTTCTCAAGGGCTGGGAGAATTCTCACTCTGCTCTTATGTCTTTGATCATGTCGTCGAGGACTAGGGCAGGACAAAGATCACATCATAATAACGAGGGGACTAGACATGATGGACGCCTGTCACATCAGATGTTTGTGTCAAACTGAGACAGTCTTCTTGTGGACAAGAGTTTCCAAGACCTTACTGGCAGGGATTGATGTGTGGGGGTCAACAGAAGAACATGAGGCCTGGTACATAGATCAGAGGAAAAGCAACTGTTCATCATGTGTGAGATCCTGGGTTCTATTCCCAACAATGGCAAAAAAATATGTAGATCAGAGATCATCCTCAATATGGTAGTGTATACCCCTGGAGGCAGAGTCAGGAGAATCACTCTAAGTCTGAGGGCCACCTCATCTACAAAGAGCTCCAGCTGAGCTACATAAGAAGACTTTGTCATAGTAAAAACAAAATAAGGGCAGGTGAAATGGATCAGCTGAAGACGTGCAGGCCAGTAAGTCTGATGACATGAGTTCAATCCCCAGAGGGACCCACACGGCAGAAGGAAAGAAACAAGTTGTCCTCTACAGGGATCCCCAGGGAGGCCTCAGCATAGGAGCAGAGAGCAAAGGAAAATAGAGTTGTCCAGAGAAAGCTGAAGGAATAATATTTAAAGTCATTTTGGCCTTGGGATGTGGCTCATGTGGTAGAGTTCAGTCCCAATATTGCACACACCAGGTATGGTGGTGTGTGCCTGGAATACTAGCACGTGAGAGGTGGAGAATCAGAAGGCAATTGGGTATACAGGAGACCTTCTCTAATACAAATAAAATTAAAATATGAAATTTGTTTATCATTTATTTATGTGTATATCTATGTGTGTGCATGCACACGGGCCTGCAGGTGGCAGTGATGGCCAAAAGAGGACGTTGGATTCCTTGGAACTGGCACCTCGGGTAGTTCTGAGCCATCTGACCATGGAGCTTAGAACTGAATTCTAGTTCTCTGAAACAGCAGCAAGCACTATTAAATACTGAACTTTCTCTTCCAGTCTCAATATTAAAAAAAAATGCCGGGCAGTGGTGGTGCACGCCTTTAATCCCAGCACTCAGGAAGAAGAGGCAGGCAGATATCTGTGAGATGGCCAACCTGGGATTCACCTTGTTTCAAGAAATAAAAAAGAAAGGATGAAAAAGAAAAGGAAAAGAAATGAAAAAAGGGAAGGAAGGAAAGAAGGAAGAATGCACTACACAAAAAATGCAAAGGGAAAGAGAGTGAGCAACTTCCCACTGTGACCCTGTATAGCACACAGGGCCCTGCAGTGTCATTTCCACTGCACAGAATCCTTCCCACAGAAACCACCCCTGCGCTCAGCATCTTGGCCATTCAGAAGATGGTGTGAGGTTCTCTTTAGATGTGGTTATGGTTGTTGTTGAGACAGAATATCCCTCTGTAGTCCAGGTCAAACTCAGTGCTGTAATCTCACATATTAGAAAGCTGACACTGTGCCAACCAGAATCACGAAATTCTGTGCTTATCGAATACCAAACTGAAGCCAGGCATCGTGGTTCAGGTCTGCAAACCCAGCACTCAGGAAGGCTGCTGTGAGTCTAGGGCTAGCCTGGGCTATTATAATATCATGCCTTAAAAATAGTAATAGTAATGAGAAAAAAGTTTTAGTAATAAAAGGATTGAAAAGAATAATTGAAAAGGTATTGTTCAGTCTGCCATTGAATCAAACTTTTTTTAATCATGAGTATTCATGACTTTCAATGACCTTGTGAAATAGGATCTGGTGCTTGGGTATATCTTTTGTCCTCTCCAAAGAATTCATTTTGACTTTTATGAAAATTGCAATTCATATAATTTAAAAAATTCCAGGCATGGTGTCACACATCTTTAATAGCAGCAACTGGGAGGTGGAGGCCGAAGCAGACAGAACTCTGTAAGTTAGAGGTCAACCTGTTCTACTTAGACTCTGTCTCAAAAAAAAAAAAACTAAACAAAAAACGGGAAGGACAGAAACTAGAGGAGACAATGTCACATGACTTGTCATGTGATATCCTGCACCAATTTGGGACTTCAACAGCAGGTAGGACACCAGATAGAGCCCCTTCTGAACTTGACTGAACCGTGGAACTACCTTAGGTAGGGTCTCATGTCTTGAACTCATAATCAACCCAAGAATAAACTCAAACTTCTGACCTTTCTACCTCCCTCGACTTCCCAAGTGCTGGAGATACAGGCATGTGCCATCATGCCTGCTTAGAACCCCCATTGTACAGAATATTACCCAGCCTTTGGGTAATGAAAAATGGATTGACAGAACATAAGTGCAGACTAAATAAAACACCCCAAAAACTAATGAAACTGAGGAGAAAATAGCTGGAAGAGACAGCACTCACTGCTGCTGCTTACTAGCTGTGTTTTTTTCCTTTGGCCAAATTACTTAACCATCTTATAGGCCCATATTTCTACATGGTGTGACAGCCAAGTTCTCAACCATGGTTGGTATCTGGAGCAGTCACGTACAATTCCAGAGAGGTTGCTACCCTAACATAAGCTCAGGATATTCTGCTCCTTTTCTTTTGTAATTATGTAGAATGCCTGAGAAGAGGTGATAATTCCAAGCCAGTGACAGAGCTGCAGATGTGACTGTAGACCTGCTAGCCCTGAAACAGAATGTTAATGAACTTCCACCTTAGTTTACCTTGGGGGATAAAGGTGATTGGATAATAAACGCGGGTGATCTTCAGGATTTGAATGTAGCCTGAGACTTCCTTCCGATATTGCTGTGTGAACTGTGTCTCAATTATTCCCACGCCTCCACGCCAGTCCAGAGAGAGAAAAACAGCTTATGTTGGGGCATCGGACCCCAACATAGTGGCACCTCCAATGTGAGACTGATCACTGAACCCCGAGAAATGCCAGAATAGGGTCCAGAATTATAGAGGAGAAACGTGAGGAACACGTGAGAAAATATTTCACCACACGTGGATTCGTGAGCAGTGAGCGCAAAGATAATAAAGCAGAACAGTAATGTCAGGAGCAAAATTTGTAAATATAGAAATATGGGGCAAGGAAAAAGCAATCAAATGGCTATTTAGTTGATGGAGACATATTAAAAGACAGGAGAAAGAGTACAGCAGCATCAGATAAAGGAATTCTTAGAATTCATAGAGGAGATATGCCCTCGGTTTACCGAGCACAGGACCTTACGCGTTGCAGCATGGAAAGAAGTGAGAAAGAGGACTCAACAACATTGTTGTAATTATGGGCCAGGAAGCATCCCTGAAGATACGCCTTATTTCTGGATGCTAATACAGGAAAGGTTGGACTTAAATCCTGACCAGCAGGAGATATTTCCATCTGTGCCACCTGAGGAGATGCTAGATACTCTTACGGAACAGAGCAGTTACAATAGGTCAGAGACTAATGATTCAAGCCATGAAAGGGAGTCTTCATCTATCTCACTAGCAAACAGCAGCGCTGAGAGACAGAGACAGAATGATGAGGTTCAGAAAGAAATAAAAGGCTTGAGAAGGACGGTAACCTCACTATCACGCTGACTAGAACTATGCAGATACAGGACTCTTGTTAGAAGAGCAGTACTCTTCGTACAGTAATAGCAGGTTTAGGCCCGCCCAAAGTGCACAGCCCACCAAAAGTAAAACAGCTGTATAACAAGACAGTGAATCTCCTCTAAAATCTTATGTTCAGAGAAGCCGCTAGCAGGGGGGAAGAGAGGCAAGGATTTCAAAAGCCCCACGTGATGGAGCAGAGAGATGCGCAAGGAAATCTGTTTAGGATACATACTGCTATGTCATTTAAGTTACTCAGAGAATTCAAAACCTATTGCGCTCAATACGGCTCCAATGCCCCCTTTCCTCAAACACTGTTAGAAAATGTGTGGTGGAAGCTCTGCCACCAGCGGATTGGAAGCAGATGGCCAAGGCTTGCCTGTCAGGAGGAGATTGTCTATTGTGGAAAACTGAATTTACAGAACAATGTCAGGCCACAGCTGAGAGAAACAGAGCTCAGCAGACTCCTATTTTGTATGAGATGCTTGCAGGTGAGGGACCTTATACGGGAGCCAATCAACAGTTAGAATATGATATAGCAGCATATGTCCAAATTAATGCAGTGGCCAAGAAGGCCTGGAGTAAGCTTCCATCCTCAAAAGAACAGACTGAGGAGTGGTGTAGTATAAGACAGGGACGAGATGAGTTATTTCAGGCCTTTTTTCCAGACTAACACAGGCATCAAATAGGTTGATTGGAGACTCAGAAGCAGGACAGCTAATAATTAAACAGCCTTTGAGAACGCCAATGCTGTATGTAACACGGCTATAAGACCTTTTAAAAAGCAGGATAATGTTGCTGATTATATCCGAATTTGCTCAGATATTGGCCAATCATACACACGGAATGGCCATAGCTGCTGCCTTACAGGGAAAGGCAATTAATGATGTCTTATCCCAACAGAGAGACCTAGCCCTAGGGAGAACACCTGGAAGCTCTTTTGGATGCAGTCTTATGGGCATGAGGTCAGACGATGTCCTCATAGGAGAGAAAGATCAAGGACTAGAAGAGAACCAGGATTATGTAGGAGATGCAGGAGAGGAAAGCATTGGGTTAGTCAGTGCAGATCAAAAGGAGATGATCTGAGACATCCCCTTTTGGGAAACAGATACAGGGGCCAGCCTCAGGCACCGAGAGAAAATTATGGGGCACTCCAGCAATCTGTTCCCCCGCAAGAAAATCTATACAGGACCTTTCCAGAGCAACCCCAAGAAGCACAGGGCTTGACCTCAGCTCTTCTGTATACATGGTTTTGACACCTGAAGTATGGAACCAAGCTCTCCCCACAGGGGTCTATGGGTCTTTACCAAAGGCACTGTAGGATTATTGCTAGGGAGAAGTAGCTCAACTATGTAAGGCATCATTATAGCTCCTGGAGTCATTGATGCTGATTTTGAGGGAGAGATTAAGGTGATGACTCACTCACCAAGTGGAGTTTCTGTAGTAAAAGCAGATCAGTGGCTTGCACAATTAATTTTACTTCCTGCTATGCAAACCAATAATCAGAGTAAGAAAGAAAAGAGAGGAAAGGATGGATTTGGTTCATGTGATGCATATTGGGTACAAGTCATAGGTCCTCAGAGACCAGAACTCACTTTGTTTATAAATGGAAGATTTTCTGGCCTTCTAGATACTGGTGAAAATATTTCAGGTATAACCGCCAGCCGGTAGTCTTCTAAGTGCCAAAACTGGAGACCATTACACAGCTACAAGGAATTGGTCAGACTAGAAATCCTGAAAAAGAGTAGTAATGAACTACATTGAAAACATGGGGATGCCGGGTAGTGGTGGCTCATGCCTTTAATCCCAGCACTCGGGAGGCAGAGGCAGGTGGATCTCTGTGAGTTCAAGGCCAGCCTGGTCTACAAGAGCTAGTTCCAGGACTGGCTCCAAAGCTGCAGAGAAACCCTATCTTGAAAAACCAAAAAAAAAAAAAAGAAGAAGAAGAAGAAGAAAAGATGGGGAAAGCCATGAAGGAACTCTTTGGCCATATATTATTCCTTATTTACCTGTAAATTTATGGGGCCGAGATAGTATGTCCAGAATGGGGGTATATTTATATTCCCCCAGTACAACTGTTACTCATCAGATGTTTGAACAAGGATTATAACCTAATCAAGGTCTAGGCAAGAATAATAAGGGAAAGATTGATCCTATCATACCAGACCGCAGATCTCCCAGGGCAGGATTAAGGCATTTTTAGGAGAGGTCACTGAAAAACCTGCACTCCATCCTGACCCAATAGTATAGAAAAGTGATGAACCTGTATGGGTAAATTACAAGCTGCCCAGCAGTTAATGCAGGAACAGCTGGATAATGGGCACAATTCAACACCATAGAACTCTCCAATTTTTGTTATTAAAAAAAAAATCAGGAAAGTGGAGATTGATTCAGAATTTAAGGGAGGTTAATGCAACCATGCAGCCAATGGGAGCATTACAGCCAGGGCTGCCTTCTTCTATAGCGATACCAAAGGGCACCCATAAAATTATTTTAAACTTAAAAGATTCCTTTTATACCATCCTTTTGGTTCCACCAGATTGCGAAAGGTTTGCTTTTAGTATTCCCTCAGCTAATTTCAGAGAGCCAAGGAAGAGATATCAATGCAATGTCTTACCTGAGGGCATGGCAAATGATGTCACCATATGCCAGAAGTTTGTAGCTCAGGCTATACAGAGGGTTAGAGATCGAATTCCATAGGTTTATATTATCCATTATATGGATGATGTCCTGTTTGCTCATAGAGATGAGGATATTTTACTAGAGACATATGGATTATTACAACAGAGTCTAAGCCATGCAGGACTAATTATTGCTCCTGAGAAAATACAAAGGCACCTACCTTTCAATATTTAGGTCATATGTTATACCCCAAAGAAATTAAGCCTCAGAAGATAAAATTAGGAAGGATGATTTAAAAACTCTTAATGACTTTCAAAGGTTGTTAGGAAATATACAATGGCTGAGGCCTTATCTAAGGTTTCTTACAGGAGACCTCGAGCCTCTAAGTGAAATCCTTAAAGGAGACAGCATCCAAATTCCAGCAGACAGCTTTCAGAAGCTGCCAGATAGACTCTATCACAGATAGAGCAGGCTATAAGGAACAGCAAGAATGCTATATAGATTACAGCAAAACATGGCAATCCTGTATTTACCTACAAGACTCGCTCCTACAGCAGTTTTATGGTATAATGGACCACTTCTGTGGCTGCACCTTTCTGTATCACCAGTTAAAGTATTAAATCCTTATTTTGAAGCAGTAGTGTGCTCAGCAAAGAAGAGCAGGATAGAATCTAGAAAATATTTTGGCAAGGAACCAGCTGTGACCAATTTTTTCACACTAAGCAGCAAACTGAATGGTTAATCCAAAATGGTGATTCTTGGGCAATTGCGTTTGCTCAGTCTCAAGGTCAGATTAATAATCTGCCTAGCAAGTGCAAGGCCGTGGGTTTGGTCCTCAGCTCCCCCTTCAGGGAGGAAAGACTGGAGAGTGATGGCTTAGCAGTTAAAAGCCATCTTGCTGCTCTTCCAAAGGATCTCAGTTTCGTTTCTAGCACCTGTACTGGGAGCTAATAGATGACAGTAACTCTAGCTTGAAGGCGTCCAATACTCTCTTCTGGCCTCCACAGGCACCTAGTAACACACGCACACACATACACACACATGCATATGCATAAACATAATGCTTTAAGAGAGAGAGAGCCAGGTGGTGCACTCCAGCACTAGGGAGACAGAGGCAGGGGGATCACAACAAATTCAAGGCCACCCTGATCTATAGAATGAGCTCTAGGAAAGACGCGCCTACACAAGACCTTGTCTCAGAAAAACAGAAAACAAAAATGAGTGAGGAGTGTGGAACACAGGGGAAAGTGGTGGGGCTGGACACAGCCTTCCTACCTTCGACCCTGGCCTCAGAGCACCTTTATCATTAACAGACCTATCTCTCATCCAATGCTCTCTCACCTACAAGTGATTTGACCACATCTGTGAGCCAGAAGAAGAAACCCTGGCCAAAGAGTGAGGGAATCTGCCATTGCAACAGTTATGGAACACAAACTTAGAGGTCTCAGCTACTCTTATCCAGTTGGTGACTAAAATCTGGAGAGAGATGGCCAAGCCATGTATGCAGTGTCCCTGTCCTCTTGGAGCCAGAAGATGATCCAGACATGATATAGGGACCCACAGGAGTGAGTGAGTGTGCATGCGTGTGTGTGAGTGTGCATTCAAGTGCCTGCGTGTGTGTGTGCGCACACACGGGCAACTGAAGCAAATATCTCTAGGATAATTCCTGCAGTTCACATTTTTCTTTTCCTTTCTTTTACTATTCAAGTGACTCCTTTATTTTGCCTCTCCCATTTATCCATCAACTAAACAGCACTGATTTAGTCATCCTCTAAATGGAAATTAGCCAAGAGCACTACTTTTTTTGGTGGTGGGAGGAAGGGTTTCTCTCTGTTATAGTTCTAGCTGTCCTGGACTCATTTTGTCAACCAGGCTGGCCTTGAACTCACAGAGATCAGCCTTCCTCTGCCTCCTGAATGCTGGCATTAAAGGTGAGCACCACCATGCCTGGCCAGTACTATCTCACTTTCAGATTTTCCTTGATGAAAAGAGGTGTTTACATCTGCACTGCTGTGTTGGTGAGGTGGCTCGTGCCTCCAAGGTTGGTAACCTGAGTTCCTCCTTGGATCTGAACAGTGGGAGAAGAGGACTAATTCCAGCAAGTCATGCTCTGGCCCGCCATCCCGCACATAAACAGATAATATAATTTAAATTTTTTCACTGTAAACTGATATTACACGGCTTGCCCAGGAGCACATAGCAAACCACCAACAGATAAGCTGGCTCCTAACCCAACACTGTTTCTAATTTTTGTTGAGGAATTATCCATACAAAATTCTGAAAGGGCAGGAGCAAGGGTGATTCAGATGAGGGAAAGCGGATCCGTGGTGGCTCTGACTTGGGTCCCATCCAAACCCTAGGGGTCCTTGGAGTCTTTACTACATGGATGCCATCCATTGGTTTCTGTGGTCAGGGTCTCGAGAATGCCATGGTTCTTCAGCTCTGAGATCTGTAGGGGCAGGCGACCATTAGAGTGAAGGTAGACTTCCTCTCTCCCCACACACAGCTCTTCCCACCCACTGGATATGAAACATTCTGGAAACTAGAGGCAGGAAGAATATAGTCTGCTTTGATGGACTGATTAAGTGTGTGTGTGTGTGTGGGTGTGGGTGTTAGTATGGGCACGTATGCGTGTGCATGTGCACACGTGCTAGTGCAGGTGAGCACGCACTCATGTAGGCCAGATGTGAACTTGGGTTTTTTTTCTCAGGAGACTTGCACTTTGCTTTTTGCAACAGGGTCTCTCACTGGTCCCTGGGGCTCCCTGCTTTGGCTAGACTAACTGCCCATTGAGCCCCACGATCTGCCCGCCTCTGCCCCCACAGCACTAGGATTGCAAGCTCATGCCCCCATGCCGGGCCTTTTATGCGCGTTCCAGGCATCAAACCCAGGTCCTCATGTGGGCACGACAACTTTACTGTGGATTACCTCAGTCCTAACTGCGTGTGCGTCCACCCACTGACGTGAGCTCACAGCCGAGTACACACTAAACACTCATTCTACACTGAGCTACACCCCAATTCTAAATTCAATCTTGTTTTTGTTGAAGACAGAGTATAGCTATATTATACAGGCAGGCCTTCGACTATGTCTTCCTGTCTCAGACTCTAATATGCTCCGGCTAACAGGCCTGCATCACCTCCTCTAGCCAAAAAGTTATTCTTAAAGTGGAGTTCCTGGAAAACTTTGACTGTGAAGTTGCAGTTTGTTAATGTGTGGGACAAACGCACGTCCTTGTAGAATGATAATAAACACAGAGGCACACAGCTCCTTTGGGACAGTGGTGTGCCTTTGGCATCCATAGTGCATTCGATGCTCATACTCTGGGTGCTATGATCTTATCAGACAGACACTGTGTGTCAGGTTTGTGCTTGCCCAGATTTGAGCTCCTGGAGTCTATGCCCTCCTGTGTCCCCAGTACACAAAATCCTAGGTTGGCATCAGTGGCAGTCAAGAGCGGGTGATACATACCGGAACTCCTCTGAAAGCCATGAGTGCGCCACTGTCCTTATACAATGAGGAGTATCCAGGAGAGACACTTTCCACCTGCAAGACAGACAGACAGACCAGGGTCAACTTCCTGCAGCAATCTCCCACAGACCATGATTTAAATTCTTCATCCTTTCCTAGAATACAAAAGAAATGAACTTTGGAGAAATCTAAAGAAAAACCATTTAGACATGGTGGTGCACTTGGGAGCTCGAGGCGGGAGAACAGAAGAGCCTATCTCTACCCTCACCTGCCACAGAGGGGGTAGTACTGCAGGCTTTTGCTTGAGACACTGGGGTCACATGATCTGAAGAGAAGCATGTAGCATTGTACGTGTAGTACTGTA
>PVIU01035431.1:0-10315 GCA_004026605.1 Ondatra zibethicus | reverse complement strand
GGAGTTAACAACCACTGGTCATTAATATCGCTTAATATCAATGGTCTCAATTCACCTATAAAAAGACACAGGCTAACAGAATGGATATGTAAACAGGATCCAGCATTCTGCTATTTACAAGAAACACACCTCAACCTCAAAGACAGACACTACCTCAGAGTAAAGGGTTGGGAAAAGGTTTTCTGATCAAACGGACCTAAAAAACAAGCAGGTGTGGCTATTCTAATATCTAACAAAATTGATTTCAAACTAAAATCAATCAGAAGAGAAGGAGAAAGACATTTTATAGTCATAACAGTAACAATTTATCAAGATGAAGTGTCAATCCTGAATATCTATGCCCCTAATTCAAGAGCACCCACATATGTAAAAGAAACATTACTGAAACTTGAATCACACATCTAACACCACACACTAATAGTAGGAGATTTCAACACTCCTCTCTCGACAATGGACAGGTCAACCAGACCGAAACTTAACAGAGAAATAAGAGAACTAACAGATGTAATGCATCAAATGGACTTAACAGACATCTATAGAACATTCCACCCAAACAGGAAGAATATACCTTCTTCTCAGCACCTCATGGAACCTTCTCTAAAATTGATCACATTCTTGGTAACAAAGCAAACAGCCACAGATACAAAAAAAAATTGGAGTAATACACTGTGTCTTATCGGATCACCATGGAGTAAAGTTAGAATTCAACAACAATACTACTCCCAGAAAGCCTACAAACTCATAGAAACTGAACAGTCAACAACTGAACCACTCCTGGGTCAAGAAAGAAATAAAGAAAGAAATCAAAATCTTCCTTGAATTCAATGAAAATGAAGGCACAACATATCCAAACCTATGGGACACTATGAAAGCAGTCCTAAGAGGAAAGTTCATAGCACTAAGTGCCCACATAAGGAAAATGGAGAAAGCTCACATCAATGACCTAACAGCATTCCTGAAAGCTCTAGATAAAAGAAGAAGCAGACTCACCCAAAAGGAAAAGAAGACAGGAAATAATCAAGTTGAGGGCTGAAATCAACAAAATAGAAACACAGAAAACCATACAAAGAATCAATGAAACAAAGAGCTGGTTCTTTGAGAAAATCAACAAGATTGACAAACCCTTATCCAAACTAATCAAAAGGCAGAGAGAGAACATCCAAATTAACAAAATCAGAAATGAAAAGGGGAACATAATATCGGACACTGAGGAAATTCAGAGAACCATTAGGTCCTACTACAAAAATCTGTACTCCACAAAACTGGAAAATGTAATAGAAATGGACAATTTTTTAGATAGATACCACATACCAAAATTAAATCAAGACCAGGTGAGCAATTTAAATAGACCTATAATCCCCGAGGAGATAGAAGCTGACATCAAAAACCTCCTAACCAAAAAAAAGCCCAGGGCCAGATGTGTTAGTGCTGAATTCTACCAGAACTCTCAAGAAGAGCTAATACCTATACTCTTCAAAGTGTTCCACATAATAGAAACAGAAGGCTCACTGCCAAACTCTTTTTATGGAGCTACAGTTACCCTGATACCAAAACTGCACAAATACTCAACCAAGAAAGAAAATTACAGACCAATCTCACTCATGAACATGGATGCAAAAAATTCTCAATAAAATTCTGGCAAACCGAATCCAAGAACACATGAAAAAAATCATCCATCATGATCAAGCAGGCTTCATCCCAGAGATGCAGGGCTAGTTCAACATACGAAAATCAATCAATGTAATCCACCATATAAATAAACACACACACACACACACACACACACACACACACACACACAAACACACACCTGCCAACAACTGAGGCAGCAGAGCCAACTCATAAATCCCCTTTCTTTGTGGGATAGACTTCTATAGGCTTACTATTCACCTCTTGGCCAAAGCAGCCTTCCTTTCTGTGTTTTCTGTGTCCCCAACCTCCACCTTTTTGTCACGACCATGAACAAGGACTCAGTCCTTAGCAAAGTCAGAAAATAGCCATATATATATATATATATATATATATATATATATATATATGGAGAGAAAGAGAGAGATGTGTGTGTGTGTATACATATCAGTACACCTTGACCATCCAACTGATTTTCACTGTTGTAAAAGTAATTTGATTTAAAAGTAAACAAATGGTTTTAATTTTTAAATATATATTCCATCTATCTGGAGCAAACATGTTTCTCTCTTTCTTTTAAGAACTCTTTTGGGGAAATTACATATTTCAAAAAAATACTTAGTTTATTTTATTTTTTAAAAAGAAAACAAGCAATTTTTTCATTTTATATTCTAATCCCAGTTCCCACTCCCTCCCCTCTTCCCATTCCCTCCATCCTTCCCCTACCCCCTATCCACTCCTCAGAGAGGGTAAGGCACACTGCTCTGGGGAAGGTCCAAGGCCCTCCCTACTCTATCTAGACTGAGCAAGGTATCCATCCAAAGAGAATGGGTTCCCAAAAAATCATGCAGATTTTTTGCCACTCGTGCAAAAAAAGCCTTGTGCCACTGCCAGTGGCCCTGCAGTCTGCCCCAGCCATACAACTGTCAACCACATTCAGAGGAACTAGTTTGGTCCTATGCTTGTTCCTTTCCTGTCCTGCTATAGTTGGTGAGCTCCCATTAGTTCAGATAGACTGTTTCAGTGGGTGCCCCATCATGGTCTTGACCTTCAAAAGAATACTTTTAACAGATAGACACACCTTGATTGACTTTTTATTTATCAGGACACAGGATACATTTCCTTGGCTAACCTGAGGAACTAGAGATATCACACATACTTAGAGATTTTGTTTTCAAAAATTATTTATTTAATTAATTAAAGTAAATATATGCATCAATATGGCACATGCAAATTTTTCTCACTTTTCTTCAAGCAGTGTATAAAATACTTAGATGTTTGAAACTGTGAGTATTGAGCCTGTGGTCCCAGGTATCAAACAAAGATTACCAGGGTAGCAGCAAGCACCACAAGTCATATCTGGTTTTTTTTTTCTGTTTGTTTTGTTTTTTACTGTTTGGGGCCCACCACCCAGATCCTGAATAAATACATGGAGACTTCTTACTTATGAATGACCAGACTTAGCTTGGTTTGCTTCTAGCCAGTTTTTCTAATTTAAATTAACCTGTTTCCCTTTATCTACCTTTTGCCTCTGGACTTTTTAACCTTTCTTTATTCTACATACCCTTATTCTCTTCTTATTCCGTGGCTAGCTGGGTGGCTGAGTGGCTGGCCTGGGTTCTCCCTCTCTCCTTCTTCTTTCTCATTTTTCTCTGTTTTCTTGAACCTAGATTTCTCCTCCAGTTTATTCTCTCTGCCCCACCTATCCTTCTATCCTCCCTTGCTATTGGTTATTCAGCTCTTTATTAGACCAATCAGGTGTTTTAGGCAGGCAAAGTAACATAGCTCTACAGAGTTTTAAAAATGCAGCATAAAAGAATGTGACACATCTTTGCATCATTAAACTAATATTCTACAACCATATCCTTGACTCTTTTTTAAGTGGCATATTCTTATTTCCTTTTTTACTGTTTTTATTGAACTATACATTTTTCTTCACTCCCTTACCTTCCTCCCCTCTCCCTTCTATCCTCTCCTGTGATTTGGGGGTATAGGTCACGAGAGAGGGTAGAAGGGGAGAAAGGAGGAAGGGAAAGGAGTGGAGAAAATTGTATAGATCAATACTTAGAGATTTTGAAAATTTATATTGTCACAAAAACTATATACATTTTTCCACAGAAGCAGAGTTTATGTGAGTAAATCTGTAATTTTTGCAGATGTCCTCAGTTATGACTATAATGCATACCCTTTATCAGGGACTACAATGCATCTCTAGCTACAAGGGGCATAACACATTACAACAAAGCCCTACTAGTGACTTACTGTTAAGGAAGAGGATCACATTTTTGACTTGCATATAAACCCCAGTGTTTCTCATTTGTTAAAATTTAGGGAAATTTGTCAGGTAGTGATATACTTCTCTTTTGACTTCTGCCTAGCACCTTTAGCCTGTAAACTCAACCATTGCCATATCTTACTCTGCTGACCATCCCAATGGGGAATAAAGTTCAATCTTTTTATCCAAGACATTGGAAGAGTTTCTTTGAAACACCACTTTGGAGGATTGACAGTGGAAGGATTGATTGACAGGACACATGGAATGATGGGGGAGATGGAACCTAGCCTAAGGAAAGACAGCCTGCAGAGGAAGCTCAGGATGAGCCCACTCAAAGTGCTCGCCTTGATATTTGCTCTCTCCCTTTGAGTCAGAATAGTGGGAGTGACTTCCTGCTAGCTAGCCTTAGCCATTTTCTTTGGAAGTGGGCATAAAAGAAAAAGACATGATGATACATGGCTATGGCACTGATGAGACATAGAAACCAGCCTGCCAATCAAATTGATGCTGGAGAGCTTGGTTGTAGTTTTATCCAGTGGTATTTGAATAGAATTAATACACATTTTCTGGTGAGTTACAATTTGTCGATTGCTCTGTTCTTGTAATAGTAATAATGAGCAACCAAGTCTTCTGTCATCTTGAAATAAGTCTTCAAGTATTTAACATCATTATCATTATTATTTTAGTCTTGCAAATGTTTTAGAGAGAGTTCACTATGTGTGAAGAATGTCTGAACAATATGCTAAATATCATAAAATAGTAAAGAATAAATCAGAACATGAAAAATAGATGGGATATTTTAAATTTAGTTTTAAAAATGTATAGGATACAAGTATGAGTATAAATAAACTATGTGGGTCATTTATAGTTAAAAAATAACCTGATTTTATGTGCACCCAGTTTTAATATTGATTTTAAGCAATCAAGTTTCTACTCAGGTAGTTGTGGTTCATTACAGAGGCCTTAAAAAGCCAAGGATGAATTAAGGAGAGGGAACTAAGCTGCCAACAAAGCCACAAAACAGGCAACAAAATAGCTTGTTTCTCAATTGACCCCCACACTGTCTGCATGGAAACCCATACTCAGAAGATTCTGGTTGGCCTTCTGCTCTTCTGTTAAGGTATGCAGAAGATACCATCTCCACTTACATGGACCCCTGTGATCAAAGGCGTATAAAGCTGTTTGCAGCAATTGATATGTAAATAGGGAGAAATAATTGATTCTATGTAAAATTTATTTTCAGAGGGAACCTCAAAGGAAGAGTAGTCCAGGTTGTACAAGCCTTTGACCTGTTTGCTCTTAATCATCCTCAACTAGGAAAACTGTCGGAGCCCACAGTTTTGTATCCCTTCCATCTTGACTAAAGGCCCGAGAGCTCAAACCTATTCTTGTCCTCAGGGACAAATAATGGGATGTTTGTTTAAAGGTGTGGCTATTGAATGTCTTGCTACTCTAAGACCAAACAACAGGATGTTTGACTTAGAGCATGGTTACTAGATGTTTTTGAGATGTAAGGAGGTAATTATGCTTGCTTGTTCTTTGCATCATGGAAGTCTTGTGCCCTCCCCTTTTGATTGGGGTAGATAAGGCCTATAAGTGATAAACTCGGGCTTTTGTCACAGTATTCACTGGAAGCCCTCCAGACTCTATCTTCTATCTCTTGTCTATTTCTTTCTTCAGTCCTCACTCCCCTTTTCAGAAACCTGCAAACAAGTTGGCAGGTCCTGTGATCACTGCATAGGCATGGAACTTCTTCTAGGGAGGGTTGGCAGACATATTTTATCCAAGTATCCATTGCTCAAAGATTTAAATTCACATTAATATTTGTTAAAACACTTTTTCTCAGGAGACAGCATTTACAACTGGAAGGAGAGATAGACCGTCTCTAAGACACCCCTTCAAGACATTCTCCCTCAGTCTGGGACATCTTTCTTTCTACAAGTTGACAAAAGATCCTGCTTTTCATAACTAAACATGTTTCCAGTGCATTGGAAATCAAATAATAATAATAATAATAATAATAATAATAATAATAATTCTGCTCTTCCTGGAGGCCTCAGTGCTTGGGGGAAAGTGGAAAGTACAAAGCAAATCTGTAAGTGACATTTAGGGAAATGTTGTCAGGAGGCAGAGTTCTCGTGATAGACGTTACAGCAGTTTTTCTAATCAGCTGAAAGAAAATTCTTTTGAGACTATGTATGGCCAAACTTACACAGTTAGATCTCCTTTTAGATACCAAGCAGGGGTAAACATTAAAATACTTAACCTCACTTAGCAAGTCAGAAGGCAGCAAAGACAAACACGCAATTTGATCATTGTGCTTCTTTCTCTTTGTGTTCCTGGAACCTTTGTAATGATCAAATCCTGTAAATGTGGTTCTAAAGCATCTCAGTCTAATCTAGTGTGGTGGTTTGAAAGAAAATGGTACAAAAAGGAAGTGACATTATTAGAAGGTGTGGCTTTGTTGAAGTACATATCGTCTTGTTGGAGGAAATGTGTCACTGTGACGGTAGACTTTGAGGTCTCCTATGCTCAAACTATTCCCAGTGTCTCAGTCCACTTCCTATTGCCTTCTGATCAAGACGTAGCCAGCACCATGTCTACTTGCATGTTACCATGCTCCCCGCCATGATGTTAATGAACTGAACCTCTGAACTATAAGCCAACATCTCAATTAAATGTTTCCTTTATAAGACTTGCCGTGGTCATGCTGTCTCTTCACAGCAATAGAAACCCTAACTAAGATACCCAGAGTGTAAGGAATCATTTCAAATTAATGTATCTACCATCACAGCTGGCAAGGTCCCAGGAATAGCTAGCTGATTTCACCATTCCAACTAGGAAGCCACAAGTGAAGCTAGGAGCACCTGTGAGGAAGACTGACAGCTAGATCTAGAGCAACCCCAAAGGGAGACCTCTACTATCTGTACAAATGGGAAGCAAATTCAGTGCCCCCTGAAAGAGAGCCTACCACAATAATTGTGAGCTGGTGTCTTACGTTATTTATTTTCTGCTTGTCATAGCTTTCCTCCCCTGTTTAACTACAAACTTGCAGGTTTCAGGAACACAATGACTTTCCTACTCTGCTTCATCCTAAAATCTTGTATGTTTCAGGTGTTCCTCATTCCCTCCCTGGCACTCCATCTATAAACAAAATAACATCCTTATACAAACTAGCCAACTACTGGATTTGCCTACAGAAAGACTGTATACTACTAGATTAACTGGCTTCCTGAGCATAGCCCATGACCATAGAAGAAGTTTAATTTTTCTGGCCAGTACTTGAGAATCTTCTTTATCATCTACTCCACAGTCAGAACAGAGTGGGAGGCCCCTCAGCCCACATGAAATCCTAATGGATGTGTGTGTGTGTGTGTGTGTGTGTGTGTGCTTCTAGCTTCTAGACATTCCTGTCCTTACTTATTTGCTATCTTGTAACATCTCTCAAGTTTTTGTAAGGAAACATGCTCTTTAATTTCATTCATATATGTCCTTAGTGCCTTCTGTCTTTCCTAACGCTGTCCAAAGATAGCATGTATGTAGGTATGGAAAGGAAAGTTCTAGAAGAGTAAGTCTGAAAATTATTGACAGTTTCATGCATCAGTATAATCAGTTTTAGTCATTTTCAGTCCCTGTTCCCTTCTCTGGTCCCCTCCTTCTATGGGAACTCTTCTTTTCAACAAGTCTTTCTTGTTTTTTGCCTGAGCATGCATGGGAGGTTATTTACTGAAGCAAGGGCAACTTATTAGTGGTTACAGCATTGATGAAAATGACAGCCTCTCTCCAATGAGCATTAATTGCCAGTTCTCCTTTAGAAAGGGATGGAGCTTTATGGCACCCTCCTACATCCATGTAGAAATGTTGAGGGGCTTGTTTTGTTCAGATAACCACAGCTGTAGTAAAACTTTGTGAGTACAAAGACAGCGGCATGTCCAGAAGACGTCTTTTTTGCTACACATCTACTCATCCTCTGTCTATTACATCCTTTTGTCCCGCTCCTTTCTGATGTTATCTGAGCCTTGAAGGGGGTGACATAAGTCCTCCATTTGTGGCCAAGAATTCTACCATTGCTCATTTGTACAGTTATGGGTTTTTTGATTAACCACTACCTGCTGTAATAAGCTTCTGTGATGAAGGCTGAGCAGAACAGTAATCTCTATATAAACATGGGAATTCAGAAAGCAGCTTGACAAAAATGACCATTTAGCAAAACAATAGTAGGAGGTTCACACCTAGGGCAAGTGAACTCTTCAGCTATGGGCTCTTATCCTAGTTTACAGAGCCAGGCATGGGTTCTTCCCTGTGCAGTAGGCTTGAAAACCAACAGGAAAACAGTTGGTTACCTCAAGCCATGCCTCTATTATATTCAAGGCATATCTTTGGAGGCTGATTATTACTGAAGCTCACAGGATTCACAGCTAGGTAAGGTACTGATGACTCCCCGACCCCCAGCAGCCTGCATAGCACCTCCTGGCATTATGAAGTCTAGCTAGTATAGAGAGGCTCCTTCTATCTCAGTTTCATCTTGATTTATCTATTTTCTGTGACCAAAGCAACAATAGAGTATTACCATCCTGACCAACAACTCATAGGAAATTCTTCCACACCTGACACTGGGATGGCTTCGAGGAAGAGTGTTAGAGCAAGTTTTATTCTTGTCATATTTGATGTCCAAAGAGTTTTAATGAAGAAAGATTTCACTTATGATCAGAAAAAAAGTGTAGCTATTTGCACTTTTGAAAGCAACTACTTTTTAATGGTTAATTAGAATTTTAGCTTCTGCAAGAAAACAGTTTCTTTCCCTTATCTTATAGGATGTCTTTATACATTCAAAGTCAGTCATTGTTTCTCCTTTCTATGTAATCTGGTGGCTAACAATGAGATGGAAGGCAGATCTTTGGGATGCTAATCCACCATCTTCTTAGATTGGTAGCTCTGTAAATTATATACATCTTAAAGACTGAATTCCTGCAGTTTGCCTATGTGACCAGCAATATTGGTTATTGCTTACAGTATGCCATGTGAAATAAGCCAGGAGCAGGAGACAAATACTGCATAAGTTTACAGATATGCCTAATCTATAAATGTCAAACTTGTCATAACAGAGAAAATGGTAGTCCCCAGAGGTTTGGAGATGGGGGAATCACTGTTCAAAGATTGCAGATGTTCACTTAGAAGGTGATTATATACTAAAGATATAATGTACAACATGGTTACCACCATTTTCATAATGCATTATAGACTTGTAATTTGCTCAGAGTAGATATCAAAAATTCTCACCACCAAAATACAATGGCAGCTATATGAGAGGATATGCATGTTAATTTGTTTGAATGTGCTCCTTTGAGTAAGAATGGAGAGTACATGCTAACTGTTGCCATAATGGTCAGGGTGGAGGCTGGGTTTGCAAGCTTTATACATACCTAAAAAGAAAATAATCCTGGGATTCCATCTTCATTTGGGACCATTTACTTATCCTTTCTGCCCCCAGAGTTTCTATTTTCTGTCTTCTCACTTTTATTCTTAGGAAATCACCCAGAGCCTTATTAATTCTGTTTATCAGAGAACCAGTTTTTAATATTGTTTCTTTTTCTTATTATTTTGATGCTATTAATTATAAGTTTGGTATTATCAATTGTAATAAACTTTGCTTTTTACTATCTCCCTCAGTCTGCCTTCTTCAGAGATTTTTTTTCCTTTTTTAAAAACAGCTCTGAGGTGTAATTTATAATTTGTCAGTTTCAAATATACAAGCAATGCTTTTAAAAAAATGTAGAAAGTTAGCACTTCCCACAGTAAGTTTCTGTCCATTCCTGAGCTGGGGGTTTTGGTCAATAGTCCAGCATTTGCTTCACATGTGCAGATGCTGGATTCCATTGCCAACAATGTACAAGAGCCAAGCCAAACTTCTTTCGTACCCTGGGGCTCTAAATAAGCATGACTCCTCTCGGTCTCTCTAGATTTGCCTTTTGAGGCCAATTCACATAGTTTGGGATAATAAACTACTTAGTCTTTTGTATCTGGCTTCTTTCATTAACATAATGAGTTTTATCCATATTGCCACATATATCAGTCATTAATTTTTTTTTCTTTTTAGAAGGAACTTTTATTTTTATTTCTTTTTTTTTTGTTTTTTTTTTGTTTTTTTTTCCATACATTGTTTTGTTTTATTTTTTCCATTCAAGAACATAATTAAAGATAAAAAAAAAAATTTTTTTTTCCTTTCTTCCCCTTCTCCCGGTCCCCTCCCACTACCCCCCACCCCTCCTCCCTCCCGCTTCTTCCTTGAAAGAGGGCATGGTGCCCTGCCCTGTTGGAAGTCCAAGGCCCACCCCCATCCCTCCTGGCCTAGGAAGGAGTGCATTCAAAAAGACTCGGTTCTCAAAAAGTTAATACATGCAGAAGAGATAG
>PVIU01035430.1:0-10317 GCA_004026605.1 Ondatra zibethicus | reverse complement strand
GGGCTTGTGAGCTATAAGCTTAGTGTCCTTTGTTTTATGGCTAGGGTCCACTAATGAGTGAATACATACCATAATCATCTTTTGGGGTTTGGGTTACCTCACTAAGGATAGTGTTTTCTATTTCCATCCATTTGCATGCAAAATTCAAGATGTCATTGTTTTTTACTGCTGCGTAGTACTCTAATGTGACTATATTCTACACTTTCTTGATCCATTCTTCCATTGAGGGTCACCTAGGGTGTTTCCAGGTTCTGGCTATTACAAATAATGCTGCTATGAACATAGTTGCACAAATGCTTTTGTAGTATGATTGGGCATCATTTGGGTATATTCCCAAGAGTGATATTGCTGGATCCTGAGGTAGGTAGATTACCAATTACCTGAGAAACTGCCACACTGATTTCCAAAGTGGTTACACAAGTTTGCATTCCCACCAGCAATGGATGAGTGTTCCCCTTACTCCACATCCTCTCCAGCATAGGCTATCATTGGTGTTTTTGATTTTAGCCATTCTGGCAGGTATAAGATGGTATCTCAAAGTTGTTTGTATTTACATTTCCCTGATCAATAAGGAAGTTGAGCATGACCTTAAGTATCTTTTGGCCATTAGAACTTCTTCTGTTGAGAATTCTCTGTTCAGATCATTACCCCATTTTTTAATTGGGTAATTTTGCCTTTCAATGTCTAGTTTCTTGAGTTCTTTGTATATTTTGGAGATCAGACCTTTGTCCAATGTGGGGTTAGTGAAGATATTCTCCCATTCAGTAGGATGCCTTTTTGTCTTAATGACAGTGTCCTTTGTTTTACAGAAGCTTCTCAGTTTCAGGAGGTCCCATTTATTCATTGTTGCTCTTATTGTCTGTGCCACTGTGGTTTTACATAGGAAGTAGTTTCCTGTGCCCATGTATTGCAGGCTACTTCCCACTTTCTCTTCTATAAGATTAAATGTGGTCGGATTAATATTGAGGTCTTTAATCCATTTGGACTTGAGTTTTGTGCATGGAGATAGATAAGGATATATTTTCATTCTCCAACAGGTTTACATCCACTTATGCCAGCACCATTTGGTAAAGATGCTTTCACTCTTCCATTGTATATTTTTAGCTTCTTTGTCAAATATGAAGTTTTCATAGGTTTGTGGATTAATATCCATGGCTTCAATTCAATTCCATTGGTCAACATCTCTGTTTTTATGCCAATGCCAATCTGTTTTCATTACTGTAGCTCTGTAATAGAGTTTGAAGTCAGGGATGGTAATGCCTCTGGAAGTTCCTTTATTTTATAGGATTGTTTTGGCTATCCTGGGATTTTTGTTTTTCCATATAAACTTAGTTATTGTTCTCTCAAGGTCTGTGAAGACTTTTGTTGGCATTTTGATGGGGATTGCATTGAATCTATAGATTGCCTTTGGTAGAATTGCCATTTTCACTATATTGATCATACCAATCCAGTAGCATGGGAGATCCTTCCAATTTCTGGTATCCTCTTCAATTTCTTTCTTCAAGGTCTTAAAGTTCTTGTCAAATAGATCTTTTACTTCCTCGGTTACTGTTACCCCAAGATACTTTATGCTATTTGTGGCTATCGTGAAAGGTGATGTTTCTCTGATTTCCCTCTGTTTCTTTCTCCTTTGTGTATAGGAAGGCTACTGATTTTTTTGAGTTGATCTTGTATCCTGCCACATCACTGAAGGTATTTATCAGCTGGAGAAATTCTATGGTAGAGTTTTTGGGGTCATTTATGTAGACTATCATATCATCTGCAAATAACGAAAGTTTGACTCTTCCTTTCCAATTCGAATCCCCAAGATCTCCTTATTCTGTCTTATAGTTATGGCTAGAACTTCAAGCACTATATTAAAGAGATATGGGGAGAGTGGTCAGCCCTGTCTTGTTCCTGATATTAGTGGAATCGCTTTGAGTTTCTTTCCATTTAATTTGATGGTAGCTGTCGGCTTGTTGTATATTACTTTTATTATATTTAGATATAAACTTTGTATCCCTAATCTCTCCAAGACCTTTATCATAAAGGGGTGTTGAATTTTGTCAAATGCTTTTTCCGCATCTAATGAAATGAGCACATGGGTTTTTTTCTTTCAGTTTATTTATATGATGGATTACATTGATAGATTTCCGTATGTTGAACCAGGCCTGAATCTCTGGGATGAAGCCTACTTGATCAACTGATTTTTTTGATGTGTTCTTGGATTCCGTCTGCCACTATTTTATTGAGAATTTTTGCATCGATGTCCATGAGTGAGATTGGTCTGTAATTCTCTTTCATGGTTGTTACTTTGTGTAGTTTTGGTATCAGGGTAACTGTAGCTTCATAAAAAGTTTGGCAATGACCCTTCTGTTTCTATTATGTGAAACACCTTAAGAAGTATAGGTATTAGCTATTCTTGGAAGTTCTGGTAGAATTCTGCATTAAACCCATCTGGTCCTGGGCTTTTTTTTAGGTTGGTAGGTTTTTGATGACAGCTTCTATTTCCTCGTGATTATTTAAATTGTTCACCTGGTCTTAATTTAATTTCAGTATTTGGTATTTATTTAAAAAACTGTCCATTTCTGTTAGATTTCTCACCAATGGAAAGGTAAACCAGACAGAAACTTAACAGAGAAATAAGAGAACTAACAGATGTAATGAATCAAATGGACTTAATAGACATCTATAGAACTTTCCACCCCAACAGAAAAGAATATACCTTCTTTTCAGCATCTCCTGGAACCTTCTTGAAAATTGATCACATACTCAGTAACAAAACAAACATCCACAGATACAAAAAAATTGGAGTAACCCCCTGTGTCTTATCGGATCATCATGGAGTAAAGTTAGAATTTAACAACAATTCCACCCCCAGAAAGCCTACAAATTCATGGAAACTGAACAGTCAAATATTGAACCACTCCTGGGTCAAGGAAGAAATATAGAAAGAAATTAAAGTCTTCCTTGACTTCAACGAAAATTAAGACACAACATAGCCCAACTTATGGGACACTATGAAAGCAGTGCTAGGAGGAAAGTTCATAGCACTTAGTGCCCACATAAAGAAAACTTACAAAGCCCCACATTAGTGACTTAACAGCACACCTAAAAGCTGTAGAAAAAAAGAAGCAGACACACCCAGGAGAAGTAGAATACTGGAAATAATCAAACTGAGTGCTGAAATCAACAAAATAGAGACACAGAAAACAATCCAAAGAATCAATGAAACAAAGAGCTGGTTCCTTGAGAAAATCAACAAGATCGACAAACCCCTATCCAAACTAATCAAAAGGCAGAGAGAGATCACTCATATTAACAAGATCAGGAACAAAAAGGGGAACATAACAACATACACTGAGGAAATACAGAGAATCATTAGGTCTTACTACAAAAGCCTCTATGCCACAAAATTGGAAAATGTAAAAAAATGGACAGTTTTTTAGGTAAATATCTTCATTCTTTAGGAGTGTCAGAAATTTGATGGATGTGAAAAGTATCAAATTAGGCAAGGTATCCCAGACCTAAAAAAAAGTAACAATGTTCTCACTCATATGTAAATTCTGGATCCTGATATATCTAAATTCTAAGAACTGATATTTTAGGCAGGAACCATCATATTTGGTTCATTATGAAATAAATCTATTAATTTTGCCTTTGGAAGCTATAGTGGGAGAAGTAATTACAATAAATTAAGCAGTATGATAATTATATTAACACAATTATGGTACTTGTTGACCAACTAAAGAAATAAAAAGTGTTATTCAATGAAACAGTATCTTCTGGACAAGAGAAGACTGATAATCATAATCTCATAGCTGTGATTGTCTGAAGAAGATGAACCAGTTGTTTCTAGTACAGAGTAGAAATGGATAAATAATAACTTACTCTTAACTAAGGAGCTTTGGACACCTGATGGCTTCTTTGGGAGACAGTGTCTGAGTTTTATGTGAAGTGTGGCTCCTAAATCAGAAACATATTGGTATAACAAACTGGAGTAAAGATATGCATGCATGTATATATTTAATTTGATTACATTAGCACCTCATGACTTCCCCTATCTTCTCCCTGATCCATGCTTTTATCTTATATTTTTCTTATATATAGGGAAGGAAGTTGTTGAGGGGAATATGAGGATGGATCAAGGGAGGACAGGGGCAATCAAGAAATGTGAATGCATTCAAAAAACATATTATGAAATTTTTAAATGTAAATATTTTAAATCATTAAAAATAGTATCTACAATAGTCATACTTCTCAAGAAGAAAGAGGCTAATTTTTTAAAAAAACTTAAAAATTATAAAAAACATACCAAGATAATTATATTTGTGTAATGGAGGTACAACTTAGTAAGCTTATACATAAGCATAAGAGGCAAAGGGAAAACAAACAATACTTGAAACACATGAAAGTGTTTGAACAACTGCACTCTCAGCAGAAATCACATCACAGTTGAAATAAGGTAGGGTAAATAAATCTTTATTCTGTGCCTTGAATAGCAATGGGAAATTAAAGATAATTTTCTATTCAAGGAAGCCAATCTGCTTTAGTATTTTCTCATATGCTCCGATATGTTAGCAAGGTAATACAATGTTTTGTGGTTTTTTAATGCACAGTGTGACTGGCATGGTTTAAACATAATGTTTAGTTGTAATATCACCCAAAATTATCCTAGCAGGAAGAGTCAAGACAAACCACCAATTTTGACTCCACATGTATTACAGATACAGAAAAAAATGGATAAATTGGCTTCTGTTAGGTTCTCCTTGCTGCTTGTCTTGATGAGCCGTGGAATTATGTGGCTGAGGCTTGTAGTGGAGAGCTGTAGGAGTTCAACCTCACAGGGAAACATGGCTTAGAATTGGACCTGGCAGTCACCAGGCTAAGAGGGTGGGCATAGATTATAAGGAAGGAGGTAGTTATTTTAGGCAGCAATCTCCACATGTCTGAACTCCAGTGGAGAAAAGGGAAAGACCACGAAGAGGGACTATTTTAAAAAGGGTTAATTAGGTTCTTTAAACAGCTATAACTGAAAAGATTATCAATAGGCTTCCAAGATCTTATAAGCTATGATTTCAGTTTCCTGTCACTGGAAATGTATGATTTTCAATAACCCACTTAAGCTTTCTCTGCCTGAGACTTTTTCATTGCACAATAGAGATAATGTCTGAAGAAGAAAGAGGAGGATTGCATGAGCTTCCTTCTCTCCTTAGATTTTATGGGTCTATGATTCATAAAGGCAAAACTCTTTTTCAGTAAATAATGCCATATTAAGTACAATGAGACACCTTTGGAAATTTTTAAAATGTGACCTCTTACCTCCTGTCTGTGTACTTAACACCATTCTAGATTCTCTTATTAGGTGTTCTCTGACTTAGGGACAAATTGGAAAATAATAATAGCTATGTTTTATGTACCTATTTGTGAGGGTATTTATGGGGCTTAGCTGCAATGATGAAATTCTTGACCTAATACTTGATATATTCCAAATATCCAGCACAGATTAGTCTGGTAGGTTGAATTGGCTATTTTAATAAAGGTTTTGCCAATATTTCTGATGATTTGCCCAAACTTAACATACTGATTACCTAATGGAAGAGATAGACAACACTGTGACAAAGCTCAAATTACCATTATAACTTCACCATCTTGTCTTCTTTTCATTCACTGGATTCCTTGCTCAATCTTGACTACACAATTTCTTGTGGGAGACCTGTAATGGATCTCCAAATTGATAAAAGGCTTCCTTTCATTTTTACAATTCAGGTCATCACCCAGACCTCTGTCAGTCTAAGTTTACGCTGGGTCTCTACTCCAGTCTCGTTTGTCTCTGGTACATGGTGTGTGTCACATAATTGATTGGATCTCTTCTGTCTTTCATGATGCTGCTAAAGAGCAGATTTCCTAATTAAGTTTGTGAGAGTTTAGAAGAGCTAAGTCAGAAAACAAATTTTCACATGGATAAAATATGGTAGGGTGTAGGTTTCAGTAGGCATAAGTCCAGATGTTGACTGTGATACTGGAAGAGTAGCATAGATAGAAGAGGAGACTATCTGGCCTAGGCCTTAGATATCCTATCTTTTCAATGTCTCATTTAGATAAGTGAAAAGGGTATAGTTTGAATTGGTTTTATGTATAAAATTCCTATTATCTCAAAGAAAATGTGACTAACTGTCCTCATTAACCTGCACTTTCTGCTGTGAGAGGTCATGTTGGCCACATTGGAACTGATATTCATGATATTATTTGAAAAATGTAACATTTTATTTGGAATGAAAATAAGAGAATAATATTACTCTTTATAAAAATTTCAGTTTGTTAGGGAGTTGTGTGTAATAACAAGTTTGTATTCATAATATAAATTTAGAAATCATAATATTTGTTGTTATTGAGAAACAGACTCTAGGAAGGGAAGCTGCAAATGTAACAACTTCTCTTGCAGACAAAGGATAGAAAAGTGACTTTCAAAGGTTGCCTTCTGTGTATCTTTGTACCAGGGCAAGACACACAAAGCTAAGTTCTAGTGTAGTTATGTTAACTTGCTGTTTGCTGCCTTTCCTAAATCAGTGATCCACTCCTTCAGAATGCTAGAATATATGTCCCATGGTGACATTTCTGTAGGTTCGTTGTCACAGGCTGTGTCCTTTAAGAATGGACTTTCTTTTTTCCTCATCGTATAAAATAGAATTGCTTGTCATCATCAAATACTTAGGATTTCAGTTCTTAAAGGTATTTTAATAGGGATGGAAATTATTTCATTTTGAATGAGTCCTGAGGCTTCCACAGGGACCAGAGGCAAACAATAAATTAGCAGAAAAGAACATTAGCATAATGTCAGTGAGACACCATAGATAAATTATATGCTTTTCATCTCTAGCAATTATGAGTTAAAAAAACACAATACATACTCTGATAGAATTTGCTTATTTTTCTCCTTTCAGTCTCTTGAGAGATGTAAGATGGTGCTAATCATTTTGTGTATTTGTGACAAAGGTGAGGATTAGCTATGTCCTTTTAACTACACTTTTATGCATGTTTTCAAGTTTTTGTAATGTGGAAGGAACATCCCAGAGACATATAACACTTGCTGGCCTTTATCAATATTGATTTCATTGAGCAAAGCAGGTGCTTAACATGACATATCACATTAAAATTCGAACTTGAAACATAGCTACTATCATTAAGCCCATGTTACAAGATGGCATTGAAAGGTGTGTAAGAAAGTTTTCTGTATTATGAAGAATCATTTCAAAGTAGGATTATAACTATAGTGTAACAAGTTCATTACTACACCCACTGTTTCCCAAATGTCATCTCTGGGAAACACTGTACAGTAATATTTGGAAATAAATATGTGTACAAATAAATTGACTTAAAATGTACTGTAGTGATGTTTTCATCTTCATTATGATGACAGTAGATAGATAAAAAATGGGGAAAGGTTATGACTGAGAAATATGTATTGAAAAGTAATGAGGGTTTTAATGACATACACTTTCTGCATTTTCACTTTCTCAACCTATATGCATTAAACAGACTCATTCCACAAGCCTAGTCGATACACCCATTTCCTCTTACAACTTCCTGTTCAGTTTAAATTTTTATCTCTTCCCAATACTTATGCTTCCTCATTAATCTTAATCTCTCAACCATACTACTGTCTGAATTTCAGTGAAAAGTAAACAACTGTGGCCTAAATTATCTAATGATGAATCCACAGAAATTACTAATGATGCCTTTCATATCATCAGGTTATCATTATTTTTAATCTAAACTCTATCAAATAAAATAAAACTTTGGAAAAAGATAAGTAGAAGAAGAATTCACTATATTTTACATAGCTTCTAAATCAAATTTATCAGTTATGTGTATATGTAAAGACTTTTAGGACTTCTAACAAAAAAAAGGTTTTCAAATTCTGTTGTAAATTTGAGGAATAATGTCCCTAGAAATATAATTTTCACGATAGTAGTTGTTCACAATATCATGAAGCATCTCCAATAAAGGACTTACCATCTTTGAAACATTTATGTTCCATAAAATTATGACAGTAGCTCTGAAAATGCTCACTAGACTGAGTTAAATAACTATCAACTATTTGGGTTTCTTCTTCCTATAAGTGCCTCAATATTTTTAAATCCTGTCTCTGGAAGACCATAAATGCAGTGAAGTTAGAATTTTCTACTTTGTCTGTAGAGCATGAGATCATATGCCAATTTAGTCTATCTGGTAGAATTGATAAAATTTTTGCAAAGATTGATCCTCATGTTTTCTCCATCACATTTTGATTTCTATGCTTTCAATAACATCAGGATAAAGCTTCTATTATGGTGCACGTGAGAACAGCAAGGGAGGAATATCTAAGAACTGATAAATGACCTCCAGTCAGCCAGTGAGCAGATTATTTCTAAAATTGCTGTTCCATAAAAAAACAAAAGCCTTAGAAGATAGAGATAATCCTAGAATATTCATACTGTCTTTTAGTAAAGTCAGCAAGAAACTTCTCTGTATATATAAATGTAGTCACTGATCATCAACAATATATCATGAATATGTGTTAATTAATTTTGAAAACAATTACCTGACTCAATTCCAATATCTAGATTTATATGCTAAATTATGAACCATTTTAATTTTAGGTCCATTTGAAATACTTAATCTGCTCTGTTTCTGTGTTTTAGGAAAAATCAAATTATTTTCTCAGCACATTTAAAGCATCATATATTTGTTCTGGCACCTTTATGTTTTTAATACTTTAAAACTTAAAATCATGATACATGAATGTCTTTTATTTTTATTTTTTAGTACAGACGGATAAGTATATTTTACAATGATTTTATTTTTCACAGAATAATTCTCTCTGTTGTGGTCTGACATGATCTACCATTTTTAAATGAAAATTAATTTGTTTTCATGCACACCTATGTGTTTTATCTATATCTGTCTAGATGGTTTGTAAATAAAAAAATATGTATTTAGTCTCCTTAGCAATAACTGACTTTTCATGTATTTTTCTTGAATGAGGGGTCACTTTTTTCAGTGTGCATGTGACATCAACTTAATTTATTCAACTTGGAGGTGAACATAAGTCTGTTGTTCCCTTGCTAAATATTATTCTGTTTTTTCCAAGTTTATTCTCCCACTGAAAACACAAACCAGTCATTATTTTGCAGCTTTATTGATGCAGGACTAACGAAAGCAAGACTTTAAAATTTTGGAAGATGAATGACATTTTAGAAAAATCATTTGTAAATGCAAGTTATCAGATATGTAATCAGAACAAATAAATATCAATTTTTCAAAACATGTTTTTATTAATTTAAATTCATGTAAAGCAGTTTTAAAATAAAAACTTTATAAGTGAAGAACATACCAGAAAGACTATAAATGCATAAATTTAATGCCTTATATTTATAGAATTTGAAATAAACTCATTTTAATGTACTTCATACCTAACAAAAATATATTATGGAATGAACACAAGAATTGTTAAAATGTCTTACTAAAATTTCCCCCAAATAAATGACTTCATATTGTGCACAGCAATATTTCCTGATATAGTGATATGACTGTCAAGTCCATTTCTTCACTAGCATTATAGCCTTCTTTGTTGGGATTCTGGTGTATAGTAAAGAAAAGCTAAGACACTCAGCTGCAGCGAACTCCCGACCAGCGAGGAAGAACGACCACCATTCAAGGATTCTTCTCGGATCACGCTTTATTGGAGAGCCTCTTGGTTGAAGGGAGAGCAGGAGGCGAGAGAGAGCAAGGTCTGAATGGCGGCTGCTTATATAGGGAGATGTGACATGATTCATACCTTGATTGGCTGCTATGTGCCCGCTGGCACCAGCGTCCTCGGGATTGGTTAGGGACACCTAGGTTATTGCGCATGCGGGAAGCGCCTGGATGCTCAGTCCTGAAGCATTGCCAAATATGGAATTGTTTACCTCCAAACTGCCAGGATGCAAGCGCCATCTTGTAATGGCGTTTTTGCCTATGGCTCCCTGCAGTTCCCTCTTTCAGTTTAAATTCCAAGGCAGCAGGTAAGAGTAGAGGTCTGATCTCTGTTTAAAAAATGTAGGACATATGTACCATCACTCATCCAGGCGTCCTCCGCCCAGAGGGTAACAGACCCATCCGGTGCCTTTTACACAGAGATGGGAACTAGGGCACCTACCCATATGCACTCAGACTTGCTCTTCTTGTGACCAGCATTATCTGGCCACAAGTGCAGTGCTCAAGCCTTACACCCTGTGCCCAGAGATTTTCTGTTTTGCCACATACCTTTCCCAGTGCAATGGGACTGGAAGTCCCTTGGGGTGCAAAGGCTATGTG
>PVIU01035429.1:0-10285 GCA_004026605.1 Ondatra zibethicus | reverse complement strand
GGGAAAAACTTACAGATCACCGTCCTAGACAACAGCCCTCTGCATGACCAGGAAAAGAGTCTGGTAGAAATTTGACTATTCCCTACATGTCCTCAGGCAGTGTAATACTTGGGCATCTGGGCAGATGGTTCATCGCCGCTCACATTCGTCACAGATTGTCAGGGCATAAAGCTCTAGAACAAGTGTGAACCGTGATGAAATGGCCAGCAGAAGTGAGGTCGAGACAAATCCCCGAACTGTGGAGATCTGGCTGACAAACCAAATTAAGATTCAAACTGAAAGGGATTTGGTTATACAGCCAAACTCCTAAGGCAACCAGGATCAAATGAGTCTGAAGATACTTTGTCTACATACAGATGAAAAAAGGCAAAAAATACATGAAGACTGGTTTTACAGAAAGAGTGCAATAATGCATTATCAGTTTATTGCAATTTTTCACATGGCTAATGTTGTTTTTCCAAACAACAGATTCAAGAGCATAAACACTGACAAGGCAGATAACCTGAAGAAACTTTAATATAAAAGAACAGGGAACACACATGCTTGGTAAGCACACCACCACGGAGCTACTCACTCCCAACAGGACAGGGCCTAGGGAACAAACTTAGGTCCTCGGACTTGGTGACAAACACCTTTCTTTACACAATGAGCCCTTCCACCACTCTCCGTTGTTTACATGTGTGTTTAGACATATACCCAAACTCACACACAGAAACCAGAAGTGTGCATTGAGTGACCACTTCCATCACTCCCCACCTATTCCTCCCATAAAGGGCCCCTTCATGAACCCGGGGCTCATGGCCCAGCTAGGCTAGAAATCAGCAAGTTCAAGTGATCACTGTCTCTGCCCATCGTCAGAGCTGGGCTGACAGGCATTTGTAGGGTTGCTGACTTGTCAAATGGGTGCTAGAATCATCACAATTATAAAGCAAGAGCCTGGGAGGCAGAGGCAGGAGGATCTCTGAGTTAGAGGCCAGCCTGGTTTACAGAGCAAGTTCCAGGACAGCCAGGGCTACACAGAGAAACTCTGTCTCAAAATACAGCAAGAGCTCTTAACCTCCAAGCTCTCTGACACCATCTTTGTGGAGCCTCTGAGGACAGATAAGTCACACATGGAGTTTGAACACAGTGTCCTGCTTTTCTCCAGGCAGTGTTCTCTGTTCTTCACTCAGGAAGCTTCGTCCTGCATGCCTCTTCTGATGTGCTGTGAGCTGACACTTCCAGTGGAAAGACTTATTGCATTCTTTACATTCATAAAAATTCTCAGATGAATGAGCTATCCTATGTGCGGTGAGCTGTGACTTATGCGAGAAAGTTTTCCTGCATTCTGTACATTCATAAGGCTTCTCACCTGTATGAGTTTGCTGATGGATAGCGAGCTTTGACTTACGAGAAAAAGCTTTCATGCACTCTTTACATTTAAAGGGCTTCTCACCCAAATGAGTTTTTTTATGTCGAGTAAGGTCTGACTTGTAATAGAAAGCTTTCACGCACTCTGTACATTTATGAGGCTTCTCACCTGTGTGGGTTCTTTCATGAACATTGAGATGAGACTTACGGAAGAAAGCTTTCCCACATTCTTTACATTCATATGTCCTCTCCTGTTTGTTGTGAGTTTTCTCATGAGCAGTGAGGTCTGACTTCCAATGGTATGTTTTACTACATACAGTACATTCAAAGCGCTTGTCTACATTGTGAGTTCTTCTGTGATGCTTAATAAGGGTTGAGCTATTACAGAAAATTTTCCCACAGTCCTTACATTCATAGAGTTTCCCACCTCTCTGTGATGTATGAGTCTTGCTTTTCTTTAACTTTTGGTGAAGTGTTTTTACAGATGCTCTACCATGACAGGATTTTGGCCCTTTGTAGATTTCCTGTTGAGTCTTTAGTTTTCCCTTGAAACAAAAGAATTTGTTAGATTTGTTAGTGCGTTTTCCTAGAATGAGCTGCCTGATATTCCAAAGCATGATTTCCTAATGAACAATTTCTAATCCCTAAGTATTTCTGTGTGCACTTTCCCATTTACTGATCTAGGCTCCTTACAAACACTATCAACACATATGACATTCAACACGTTGCTTCCACATAAACCACATTATGGGCACAGAAAGGATTTCAAGTATTTACAGAATTTACTAAAGTCTCTTTGATATGAAATTTCTTTATGTATGTTTTCTTTGTTTCAAAGGCTACCCCTTAATAATACTGAATGAATACACTATGAACTTTATTGTTAAGCAAACTAAGACGCCGGGAGTTCAGGTTCTTCTCCAGCCTGTATCTAACCAGGCTCACTATAGAAAAGTACATTCTAAGTGTGGAAATGTTTCATGTTTATTCTTCATGTGTTCATATCTGAAATATGGTTTGACCTTACACTAAATGTTTTACTTACTTTAGTCATGCCTTGGTCAGTTATTTCAAGCTGTCCCAAATGTATCTCAGGATTTTCCTTGCTGGTGTCAATCAGGGCACTTACTTTATTAACATCTAAAATATTAAAAATGTCACAATTAAATAATAATATTTTTATACAATTCAAACATAAAAGTAAAGTCATGCCTGTTATGATCTGCTGGCCTGGGTATACTGTCCCTTTAAGAGACAAGCTCCACCCTCTCCCAACCCATCCCCTTCCACCTAGGGAAGCAGATATCCTGCCTCCTCCAGCCTGAGTGCTCTCTCTCACTCTTCCTTCTCTCTCCTGAAGAGGTAGCTTCTCCTCTCCTCTGTCCTCATCTCCCTTCTCCCTCCCTCTCCCCTTCCGTTCCATAACCCACTAAATAAGTATCCAACCTCACTCTGCATGGCGTGCCTATCCATCCACGTCGCCCCTCATGGCCCGCTGACACCCCTTGGGGAATGGGGCCGTTTTATTTTTACCATTACAATGCCTTCATATGCTATTGTGCTGGTTAGTTTTATACCAACTTGACACAGAGACATTCTGAAAGAGGGAACCTCAACTAAGAAAATCCCTCAATCAGACTGGCTATGGGCAAGCCTGTGGGACATTTTCTTGACTGATGTGGAAAGGGGAATGGGTCAGTGGCACCTCTTGGTTGGTGATTCTAAGAAAGCAAACCGAGCAAGCCATAGGAAGCAAGCCAGTGAGCAGCATCCTCCAGTCCCTGCTGCAGTGACAGACTGTGCTGTGGAACTGTAAGCTGAAATAAATCTTTTCCTCCCCAAGGTACTTTTGATCATGGTGTTTTAGCATAGCCACTGAAACCTCAACTAAGACACCTATTGACCTGTAGTTAAGTGTACATATTTTATTCTATAATGAATATAAAAATTACACCAACAGCCTTATCTCAGCTGGTCCATCCGAGACCCCCTGAGCGCAAACCCTAGTCCACCACACAGCCCCATTTCCACTCTGATGAAAGAAACGATCATGAGCCAGGAAAAACTGGCCAAGCTGCAGGCACACAAGTGCGCATTGGTGGGAAAGGAACTGCTCGCAGAAAGAAGGGGGTTCACAGAACAGCCAGAGCAGATGATAAAAAACTACAGTTCTCCTTAAAGAAGTTAGGGGTGAACAATATCTCTGATATTGAAGAGGTGAACATGTTTACAAATCAAGGAACAGTCATCCATTTTAACAACCCTAAAGTTCAGGCGTCTCTGGCAGCAAACACCTTCACCACTACAGGCCATGATGAGACAAACCAACTGACAGAAATGCTTCCCAGCATTCTAAACCAGCTTGGGGCAGACAGTCTGACTATTTTAAGGAGACTGGCTGAAGTTCTGCCCAAACAATCTGTAGGTGGAAAAGCACCCCTTGCTACTGAAGAGGATGATGATGATGATGATGAAGTCCCAGATCTGGTGGAGAATTTTGATGAGGCTTCTAAGAGCAAGGTAAAATGAATTGAGGCGACTTCCAAAGTGACACTTGCAGAAGTTACAGGAGCTGCTATTTTATATCATGGCTGCTTTTTAAAGGTTTTGTTTATGGATCTGATCAAATCTAGAGCACTAATATTTTTAAGTCCAAGCCCCTTGGACACTGCAGCTCTTTTCAGTTTTTGCTTAGACACAATTCATTCTTTGCAGCAAATTAAGCTGAAGAAGCCTGGGAATAAAGTTTGGAAGAGGTTAATAAAATTCTTTGCCTAGAAAAAGAATTACACCAACAGATACCAGGGTTCTAACTCAGGTCTCCTTTGCTTTGTTTTATTGTTGAAATATAGAATTAATTCATGCTTATTGTAGAAGGTCATTAATTCTTTCTAACTTAAAGGATAACATTGTTGGTCTGAGTAATCTTGCTTCAGTTTTGTTTCAGGGTCTCAAACACATGAGCCTATGCTTTCTGGTCATTACAATCTTTGATAAGACATTATCATGCTAACATGTTTGCCTTCTAAAGTAACTAAGCACATTCCTCTCTTGCCAGTTTCAGGATTCTTTCTTTTGTTCTTTTGGCAATTTAATTTTACTGACCCTTAAAAAGATCTTTCTGGATGTCAATTTTTTTGTATCAAGTCATGGTTCTAAACTGCTCACACACCTAGATATTGATTAGTTCACCTAGATTTCTATGCCTCTAGTCCTTCCATCTCCATTGTACGTGAGGTTCACAGGCTGCATTTCTTTTTGTTATTTTCTTTTTATTAAATTCATTCATTGTGATTGTGTGAGTGTGTGGGTGAGGGGTATAGGTACATGTTTGTCATGGTGCTCCCAAAAGCAACTTAGGGGGAGTCTGCTCTCTTCTTCCACTGTGTGGGGCACAATGACAAAGCTCAGATGGTCAGGCCCTGCAGTGTCTACTTACTGAACCACCTCACTGGGTCAGGTTAGGGTTCTTAGTCATAGCCAGAGGGTGTCAAGTATTATATTTTCTGTATTTTCCCTCAATCCTATCCTGTTGTGTTTTTTTCTGCCACACTATTACTCTAAGATGGTTTTTAGTAACTACTCCAGTTAAGGTTGAACATTTCCCTCCCAAGGTCAAAGGATGTATTTTCCTTCCCAATCTGTCTCAACTTCATACTGAAGATTCTGAATTTCTTGGGAAGGTTTTAATTTATTCTTCATTTCTGTTTATTTGAAAACTCTCAGGTCAGTGATCACTATTAAATGTACATGAATTTTGTGCCTGGCATCTTTTCCCACCTCCCTATCTTGGAATCAGTTATTAGATGGCCAACATGTGTTGGAAGATTCATCATACTTTGCCGGTTTTGCCATAATTGATGTTTCCGTACTGTAATTATAATAATTATAAGCCTATTCTAGCTAGTGTGAAACTTACAGTAATTCTCAGCCTACTAGGAGATATCAATGGACCGTCCTCCCACAGGGAATGCTCAATAGCCCCACCCTGTGGCAATATGTTGTAAGTCAGCCATTGAAAATAATATGTAATTTTCTAAATCTGTAATTTACCATTACATGGATGACATTTTGCTATCTAATTCAAATGTAGACCCTATAGAAAAAAATATTTAAAGAAGTAAAAAAAAAAGTTTTGCCTAAATGGGGATTACAAATTGCTCCTGACACAGCAGACGGAGGGGGAAGAACTCATGCTAGCCCATACTTAACAAATGAAACCTTGCTTTTGCATTCGGAAGTGTGACTCCGTGGTGGTCTTCTTGGGGCTCCTGGGACTCAGGCACAACATTTGGGGGCTCATCCCTGATGACCCAAGACCCCTGGACCCTCACACCGAAGGTTTCTGGACCACTGGTGAGTAATGTTGTCTGTCAGATGTTTGTAGCCATTTGTAGCTGACAGACATGTCAGTAGAGCCAGGGTCACGGGCATCCACGAAGACATTCTGGAGCCCACTGGGGGTGCAGGCCCCCGTCTGGAGGAAATTGGGTCCTCCTCTTTGTCCAGAGCCCCCGCAAGGAGTCTGGAGTCTGTGCAGAGTGGAGAAGCAGGTTCTGACCAGCTTCCTCTTTTGGAGGGCTTGGAGCCCTGGCTGGAGGATATTAAGTCCTCAATAACCCAGAGCCTCCACTGGGAGCCTAGGTTTTGTATGGTCTTTGGAATCGTGGATGCACCCCAAGCAGGGGAGGTAGCCACAGTTTCAGACCCCTAACTAAGTTTTTAAGGCCTTGCTGTTTTCTCCCGTAGCTTTCATTTGTTGTCTGATGGTTGTCTCTTTGTTTACTGTGTTTGAGACCGGACTAACGAGGACTGGGAAAATGGGACAGCGCTTAAATGTGAGGAGGAAAAGGGGAATGCACAATAGGAACAATGGCACCTCGGATGCTGATGCTGACGACTTGGCAGCAGCCCATCTAGGGTCTGCACCCCTAGCTCTGAGCCAGGACTGATGGCAGGGAACACACTGCCTCATCACGGAGAACCAAGCCGTGAGACTGCAGGAGGTGCAATAGGGCAGAGGTCCTAAGGCTCAGTGGTGGCAAAGCTCCCTGCATGCTGGATGCACGCCCCACGCAATCCTGAGTTCCCTCTGAGGGTGCTGACTTGGGCAGGGCTCTGAGAGGCCAGGGAGCAGAGGTGCCTGGGATGGAGCTGGTGGCAAAGATGGCGGAGGGCAGAGGCCTGCGGATTGGAACAGCCCTGGCTGGAGGGAAAAACAGGCAACAACAAGCCTGGGCGGTTGTGACTTGCAGCAGCCCAAGAAGCACCACAGAATGAAAAACAGAGAATCTGAGATCATGGCCAGAGAAAAGTTAATTTTTTTTTTTTTTTTAGGAATATTGACAGCCAAGGACACAAGATCTCTATGCCCACCAGTGCTGCCCCCTTTTCTTTCCTAAGCCAAGTTCTTCTTCACTGTGATAACACTCAAGGTCTCTTCTGCTGGCCAGCAATTTCCCACCTTAACCCTCTTCTGTCCTGATACTGCTTATAAGAAATGTTTCAGATTTCTTTCTCCTTCTATGTTACAGTTCTGATAAACTGATAGAACAATGACTACTTACTGTTTGGGTCACAAGCTCAGGATACTAAATTTCTTTTGGTTATCTTCTAAATATAAGTTTACACACTTAACCTAAATCTATGTTTTTTGCTAGGACTCAAAGATATAAGTCTATTTCTGCTGTTTTATAGATATCTGTTATTTGCTTTTTCTATAATATGGATTTCAATATGGGCCAAAAAGATACAAATGTATTATTTTTCTTTAAGTGTATAAATTTTAACTTCTGTTCCTAGTTTGAATGTCTCAACAAGTTCCCCTTGGTTGGCAGACACAACCAAGCATCAATTGCTGACTACAATGTGCTCCAAATGACTGTGGACCCTGAACTTGCTGAAAACTGAAATGGACCAGTCCAGCCAATGTGAATGCTCCCTGGCTATTCAACAGAGTCCACAAACCAGATGCTCCTGATAAATACCTCATTGTCTGAATTTCCTCTTTGTTTTTGACTAGCATTTCTCCTTTGTTAGCTCTTAACAATGATGCCCCAAGTCAGCTGGAAGCAGTTAAAAAAATACATCGTCCTGTAATCCCTGGTTGAGATGCCAAGTCAAAAGAAAACTCCCTTACATAGGAAGATTCTGTGCAGTTTTAGGAGAGAAATTCTGCTTTTACACTAACCATTCAGGAAGTATAAGAGACAATTTGGTCAAAGTTAGGAAAAGAATGGCCAAGCAATAAATAAATTAAAAAATAATTAAAAATAAATAAAAAATTAGACTCTTCACAAGGATGGCTTGAATCCTGGTTTAATAGCTCTCCTTGGTTAACCACCCTTATTTCTGCTGTTATAGGACCTTTACTGGTTTTGCTGCTTATTTTGACTGTTGGCCCATGTATAATCAACAGACTGTACAGTTTGGAAAACAAAGGTTTAATCCCATTCAATTTATGATTCATTATACTAATGCTAATGTATATCATTCTGCCTATTATTCCATTCCCAATGAAGATGAAATAGAATTTGTAAATTATTCTCATCAGGTTGAGGAACTAGAGTTCAGGATTGAACTCCACTTAGAACTCCCAGTGGGGAATGAAAGGCCAGAAAAGATTCCATTTCTGTGCTGGGCCCTTTTGGGACCTTGAACTAAACCCCAGCCCCCAGGATAAGCTGAAGGCCATAGGACCCCTCTTTAGGGAAAGTATTAGCTAATGGAGAAACCTAAGTTACACAAAGTTGCTGACTGCAGCCCATCCCCCCACCCAACTTCCCCTATCAGCTGGGTGATATCAGCTGGGCGATATTTCAAGCAGCCCCTGCGGTTAGCACAGGGTCAGTAGGGGTCTGGAGGACGTAACCAGTGGGAGGCTGTTGCTATGCCCCTTAGATACTAACAGCCTATCAGGAACTAACAGCTGAGCTTTACCTCACCTTTAGCCAATGGTGATAGAGGATAAGTAATTTTGTATTTTGAGACTGTAACCTTGTGACTGCTTTGTGGTTTTTGTCTTTATAAACCCCTTACAAAAATAGATGGGGTCCTTCTCCCTCCATCTGCTTTGTCAGAGACTGTGAGTCGAGGACCTGTGCTAGCCTGTACTTAATAAAGGAAACCTTGCTTTTGCATTCGGAAGTGTGGCTCTCTGTGGTGGTCTTCTTGGGGGTCCTAGGACTCAGGGACAACTGAGTTTGCATATTAAAACTGCTAAATTTATATCAGATGGTACAAATTTGACTTCATTATTCATTCAGTTCAAGATAAAATCAAAAGTATGCTTTGTCCCATATATATAACACACATCTGATCCAATACGGGTTTGCCAGGTCCTCTAGCACAAGGTAATATAAAAACTAATCGATTATTGATTTAAAATGTGCAAAAGGCCTCAAAATTTCATAAAAATATGTCAATAGCACACATTTAAAGAAAGAGTTTTCTATTACATGGCAACAAGCTAAGGAGATTATAAAGAGATGTCCTACTTGTTCTTTCTATAACCAAACACCGCTACCTACAGGGAGTAACCCAAAGGGTACTCAAAGGAATGGAATCTGGCAGATCAATGTGTTCTACTTTACAGAGTTTGGAAAATTAAAATATGTACACCACACCATTGACATTTAATCAGGTTTTCAATGGGCAACTGCTTTGAGCTCAAAAAAGACTGATTTCAGTAATCACGCATTTATTAGAAGTTATAGCCATCATGGGTATACCTGCACAAATAAAGACAGATAATGATCTAGCCTATGTCTCTAAGAAAATGAAACAGTTTTTTTGCTTATTATAATATAAAGCATATTACAGGTATCCCAAATAATCCTGTAGGTCAGGCAGTTATAGAAAGGTCAAATCAAACTATAAAGGAAATGTTAAACAAACAAAAGGGATGGAAAATACCTCTAAAAATAGATAGCATAATGCTTTATTAACCTTAATGCTAATGAGAAAAGAACAACGGCAGCAGAGAGACATTGGATAATAATAAAAAACTTCTAAATTAAATCAGCCGGTGTATTTCAAGGATGCACTGATCTCAGAATAAAAACCAGGAGATGTGCTATGTTGGGATAAGGGTTAGCTGAGAATTATTATAAGTTCCACACTAGCTCAGAATAGGGTTCTTTATTTAGGGGTAGACTCACAGATCAGCAGTCCTCTGCATGAGTGAGGAACAGGAACCAAATACAGCAGCCAAGGGGCTGCGCATGTTTTTACATCTGTATACACAGTACATGTGGCCACACCCAGAGTGGACCAGTATCTTAAAGGCTATTGGCTAACGGAGTTCCTACAGCATTCCCATTTTATACAAGGGGAACTTCTTTGCCATTATCCTTCACCTGTAGCCTTAACCTGCTGTACCACTCAGAGGAAAAAGTAAAGCCTGTAGGGTAAAAGGGACAACTGGAGCAGGATACCAACCAACCACTGAGCACCCTGACTCTAAACCCATAGCCAGCAAAAGAAACACACCCTGGATCTGAGACCTGGGCCAGGGAGAGAAACATCTTTATCCCTGAAGCCAGGACTAAAAACAAGTGCCCTGGTTCTGAAACCAGTATCAAAGAAACACTTTGTCCCTAAAATCAGAGACAGTGAAAGAAAAAATATGCCCTAGTCCAAAGATTAGAGTCAAAAAGCTAAAAAGGACCAGTGAAAGAAACACAGCTTGGCCATCTCTGCCTGACCAGCTAAACTGACCAATCCCTGAGCAGGGAAAAACTAACCAATCCCCCTCTCCGTGGAAAAACTCTGCCCCTAAGAAGCCCTATATAAGCCTCTCTGCCTGTCCCTGGCAGAGGCAGCCGCTCTCCTGGACGCCTCCTTCCCAAATAAATCTCTTTCTCAAAAGAGTCTTGCTGGAGCAGACTAGAAGAACCTGGCTGGGATGTCCCTTAGAGGACTGAGCTGAAAAACC
>PVIU01035428.1:0-10321 GCA_004026605.1 Ondatra zibethicus | reverse complement strand
ACCCAGGACCACTATTCTCTTCTGTTGAATAGAAACCACCTACAGAAGACCCAGGGACCTTCAGGAACCAACCCTCATGTCAACCGCTCTTTCTTTGTGATGACCCAATGCTGTCTGCTCATGGGCATGAGGCTGTGGCCTTCCTCTCTTGAGACTGTCTCAGCTTGAAAGAGAAAGCTGGTCCAGGTGGAGGCTGGGCTCAACTCCTTCACCCCACCTCAAGGATTGGGCTGGGATTATTCCTGTCCTGAATGTGTCTGTATTTTAAATGTTTTAACAGGATCCCCAAATTGTTTTCACTTTTACGTGTTAAATAAATCAACCCTAGCTATTCCAAAAATTACTATTGACGCTTATGTACTGTACTATATAAAAATGGATGACGAGGCCGCTTCCGTTCGCGGCGGGTCGGCAGAGGGTCGGCGACGCCTGCTGTGGGAGGCGCGGCTGGTGGGAGGGCAGGCGATGGTGGCCGCGGCGGGGCAGGAGGGCGACGGACAGGGTCCCTTTTGTGCGGGTCGGAGCGGGTTCCGCGGGGCGCGCCCTTCCCCCAGCGCGCCGGCTCCCAGCCCCTCAGGTGCGGCCTGCGTCCCTGAGGCTGGCGGGGCGGAGGCCGTGCGTGCCCGGGCCAGCGGGGCCGCGGCGCCGAGTCCCCGCCGGTCCTCGGGGTGAGAGGCTCGCTCCGACCGGCCGCAGGGGCTGCGACGGCCCGCGGACCCCGTGGACGCCGTGACAGTGGCCTGGGCTGCTGGCTTCCACCGTGGCGGCCTGCGCGCTAGAGAGGCCGGGATCGGAGGAAGATGGGCGTCACAGCCCTGCCCGTCGGGTCCAGTCGGGTCCTCAGATGGGGATGCCCATCCTTTCCTTTTCTCTTTGACTTCGGGGGAGGGGGCGTCTTCGCGGTAGTGGTTCTTTTGGAGACGTGCGTTCTCCCAACTGCCTTTCCCCTCCCTGGAGTGGAAAGCAAGGTGACAAAGGCCATAGTGACTTCCCTAGTCCTTCAATTAATGTTCATTATTAACACGGTAGTTATATCGATGCCTTTGCCTTTATGGGGGAGGGCGTGTCTCGTTTCCGTTATTGATTTAACCACTGCCTATACTTTCTGTGTCTATCATTTCGTTGTCCGTTTCATTTTTTTTTTATATTCATTCTCGCTGTGTAGCCCTAGCTGCAACGCCAGATAAACCATGCTAGCCGGGAATTTAGAGACCCGCCTGACTCTGCCTCCTGAGTGCTGGGATTAAAGGTGTGTGCCACCAAGCCTCAAGCCTGGCCAGGCCTTTTCTTTCTTTCTTTCTTTCTTTCTTTCTTTCTTTCTTTCTTTCTTTCTTTCTTTCTTTCTTTCTTTCTTTCTTTCTTTTTTTTTTTTGAATATGTCACGGTAGTCCCTGAAAGAAGTCCTCTTAAGTCCACCCTTAAGGATACCATTTGAATACTTTGTTGATAGTGTTTTGTTTTTAGTTTGCACACATTCTATTTCTAGTTCTCTTTTGGAGCCTGTCCTTACTATCTATTAATCAGTTCTCTAAAATAGCCTTTTGTGGTATTTGCAGTTTGGTTGAATTTTGAAACAAGACTCCTTTCTTCATAGATACCTGCTGTAGAAGAGAAACAAGTGAAGGTTTTCCCCTCCTTGCATCATGGCTCAGTTTGGAGGACAGAAGAACCCACCATGGGCTACTCAGTTTACAGCCACTGCGGTATCACAACCAGCTGCACCAGGTGTTCCGCAGCCATCACTTCTGAGAGCATCTCTTACCGTTTATACCCAGCAGACTGCATGCATTGGCGGCGGCAGGCCTTACTGCACAAACACCAGCACACTATCAGTTAACACAAACTGCAGCATTGCAGCAGCAAGCTGCAGCTGCATTACAGCAGCAATATTCACAACCGCAGAAGACCTTGTATAGTGTACAACAACAGTTGCAGCAGCCCCCGTAGACCATTCTAACACAGCCAGCTGTTGCATTGCCCACAAGTCTTATCCTGTCAACTCCTCAGCCTGCGGCACAGATTACTGTATCATATCCAACACCAAGGTCCAGTCAGCAGCAAACTCAACTTCAGAAGCAGTGTGTTTTCACAGGAGTGGTTACAAAGCTACATGATACATTTGGATTTGTGGATGAAGATGTATTCTTTCAGCTTGGTGCTGTTAAAGGGAAAACCCCCCAAGTTGGTAATAGAGTCCTGGTTGAAGCAACGTACAATCATAATATGCCCTTTAAATGGAATGCACAAAGAATTCAAACACCACAAATCAGAATCAGTCCCAAACCCAACCTTTACTGAAGACTCCTACTGCTGTAATTCAGCCGATTGTGCCACAGACAACATTTGGTGTTCAAGCACAGCCCCAACCCCTGTCGTTACTGCAGGCCCAGATTTCCGCTGCTTTTTTTTTTTTTTTTTTTTTTTGGTTTTTCGAGACAGGGTTTCTCTGTGGCTTTGGAGCCTGGCCTGGAACTAGCTCTTGTAGACCAGGCTGCAGCTTTTATTACACCACTGTTGCAGACACAACCACAGCCCTTACTACAGCAGCCACAGTGTGAGCCACCATGTGGGTGCTGGGAATTGAACCCAGGTCCTCTGGAAGAGCAGTCAGTGCTCTTAACCGTTGAGCCATCTCTCCAGCCCCCGGCCTTTGTTTATTTCGATCAAAATCATTGTGGTTACCTCCTTGAAAAAGATTTGGAAGAAATACTATATACTCTTGGATTGCATCTTTCTTGGGCTCATGTAAAGAAGCTTCTTAATAAAGTAGTACTCCGGGGGCTGGAGGGATGGCTCAGCGGTTAAGAGCATTGCCTGCTCTTCCAAAGGTCCTGAGTTCAATTCCCAGCAACCACATGGTGGCTCACAACCATCTGTAATGAGGTCTGGTGCCCTGTTCTGGCCTGCAGGCATACACACAGACAGAATATTGTATACATAGTAAATAAATAAATATTAAAACAAAACAAAAAAATAAAGTAGTACTCTGAGAATCGTGCTTTTATCGGAAATTAACAGACACCTCCAAAGATGAAGAAAACCACGAAGAGTCAGATTCACTACAGGAAGACACACTAGGAAACAGATTATTACTTCCAACACCAACAGTAAAACAGGAATCAAAAGATGGAGAAGAAAATGTAGGACTTACTGTGTACAATGGTGCAATGGTGGATGGTGGAAGTCTCTTACAAAAATTGGAAAAGAGTGAATAAGAGCAGAGGTAGAACAAAAGCTCCAGTTACTAGAAGAGAAAACAGGTGAGGAGGGGAAACTATATTAAACTTGGAGAATTCTAACAAAACCCTCTCTGGTGAACTCAGAGAGGTAAAAAAAAAGACCTTGGTTAGTTACAAGAAAACTTGAAGGTTTCAGAAAACATGAATTTGCAATTTGAAAACCAATTGACTAAAACACTCAGAAACTTATCCACAGTTACGGATGATATCCACACTGTCCTCAAAAAGGATAGCATAAAGATTGAAGACAGAGATCAGAAATCCAAGGAGAATGGATCAAGTGTATGATAAAATGCATTTGGTGATGGAGTGATGTTATATAATGTACCATATAAAAATCATGATACAGGAATGTGTGAAGGCAATGCATGTTTGATTGTAGTAGTGTAAATATGTTAGTTCAAATGATGTATACAGTTTTATGACTGTGAGTCTGCTTTTGGAAATTGCCTGTAATTTCTAGCATTCAAATTAAATACTCACTGAGTGGAAGAATTTTGCATTGCAAAATCTTTTAGGAAGAACTTTGTTATAGTTTTAACCCCAATAAAGTTAATCAGTTTAATTGACAGTAAAAAAAAAGATGGATGTTCAAAGTGCAAAAATTAAAGTGAAAACTATAGATACCTGGAACAAAGACAGGAGTAAACCTTCAAGACCTTAGATCAGGCAGTGATTTTTCTACACGTGTCACAAAATATACAAGTAACAAAACTTTTAAAAATACTTAAAAAAACTTGCATGTGTTGGAGGATGTGAAAATATAAAACATAGAGTAGAAGAAAATATTTGCAAATCACATATCTTATAAGAGACCTGTAACTGGATTATATAAATAACTTTTTCAATGAAAACTGAAACCCGAGTAGCAGTGGGCAAGGAATCATAATAACCATTTCCCCTAAGAAGATATTCAAGTGACCAATAAGCACAAGAAGTGATAGAAAGAATTAAATACATGCAAATCAAATCATGATGAGGTATTATTTTATATACAGTAGGAGATTACAATAACCATTGGTGAGGATGTAGACAAATTGTGACCGAGTAGTCAGGGGTAGAAAAAGCAAAGATTGCTACCGCTTTGGAAAACAGCAGTTCCTCACCATATAGCCCAACCATTCCATTCCTGGCTGCATACTCCAAATAAATGAAAACCCATTTCCACAAAAAGAACCATATACACAGCAGCATCACTTATAGCCACAGACAGAAACAAGTCCAATATCCATCTTCTAATTGACAAAATGTGCTACGTCTACTGTAGAGTACTCCTTACCCATAAAAGGAACAAAACATTGCATTTCCCTTGCGATGTACAGAATTTGAGCGCATTATGAAAACTGAAGTAGGCACCTACCAATACTATGTATTGTATTTTATTTACACGGGCTGTGCCGAGTTAGAAAGTCTATGGAAAGGGAGGGAGAGCACGAGCAGAATAGTGGTTGCTTAGGGCTGGAGAATCTGGAAGGAGAGAGAGGAGTGACTGCTAATGACTTCATGTTGTCTTTCAAGATGATGAGATGTCCTGGAATTATTTACTAGTGAGCCCGCACAACTCTGAATATACTAAAGACCAATAAACTATATACTTTCAGTGGGTGAGTTGACTGGCATGTGAGTTTATCTTGAAAAATTTGTTTAAAATGAAAGTACACTTTTTACAGATGGGGTCAACTGCAGTTCACTGCCATTTGGCAGACACTGAAAAATGCTGGAAGAAAATGAAGCTAGCAGAAATGATGTAAGATCTATGGAAGTAATAGAAATAATTCATTGCTTCCATTGCATTTCTCTTAAGTAGTTTAATTTTTGAGGGGGTACAGAGAAGTAGTTTGGTCTGTATTCCAGGCTGGCCTTGAACTTGCAATAATCCTTGTGTCACTACCTCCTGAGTGCTAGAATTATAGGCATGTGCTATTATAACTGGATAATTTGTTTAATCATCATCAACACCACCATCACAATCTTTTTAAAGTGTTTTAGTTACTTGAAAAATATGACTTTATTTAGCAACTTATATAATACTGTATTATTGGATATAAAACATTTGTAGAGATACAACATTATTGAAATTTCCAACTTGTAAGAAAGCATCCAATAAAAAAGAGTACACCTCTCAAAAATATATTATAGAATAAAATAAAACATAATTGCCAGAGATAAAGTGGAAGTCATCATTGTATGTACTATTTATTGAATATCGGGTTGGGATCCAGGCTTCCTGATGTTAAAAAACTCTAAATTGCTTTTGAATTATCTTTGTTTTACTTCGAAAGAAACAGTAGACTTTCTTTGGGAAAGAAAGAAGTATAACGAGTAGTGAAAAAAATTTTTTCTATTTATTTTATATGCATTGGTGTTTTCGCCATGGGTGTTGGGTTCCCTGGAACTGGTGTTACAGACAGTTGCGAGCTGCCATGTGGGTGCTGGGAATTGAACCCGGGTCCTCTGGAAGGACAATCCGTGCTCTTAATCACTGAGCCATCTCTCCAGCCCCCAAGTAATGAAAATTTATAGATGAGCTTTCTCATCCAGACCTCCATTTCACAAAAAACAACACAAAGTTTTATTATTAATTATGAAATCTCTGCCTATAGCTTAGGCTTTCCCCAGTTGCTCTTATAACTTAAATTAGCCCATTTATACTGATCTATGTTTTGTCTCGTGGCTTTTTACCTCTTCTCCTGTATCTTTCCATCTCTTCTCACATCTTTCTGTCACCTCGATTCATCTCCTTGTCTTTTCTCTCTGCCCAGAAGTCCCACCTAACCTCTTCCTGGCTCTATTGGCCATTCAGCTCTTTATTAAACCAATGAGAAGACACTTTGGCAAAGACACATCTTCACAGTGTACAAAAAGATTATTCCACATTTCCCCCTTTTTGTCTAAGTATGGAATGTACAGTGTGCACGAGTCAGCTAAAGATGATTTTTTTGTTTTATGTTTGAGCAGGTTAAATGCATCTGTTAACTTCATAAGTGTTTGGACTGTGTAACCAAACTGCAATATACACATCTATCCATGCCATATGAAAAGATGGCATGTAAAAGTCATGAGGACTCTGTAGCCAAAAGCATTTATCATGTCTCATTCAGTCTCAGAGCTGTTCCCATGCAGTGGGATGAGTATACAACATTACCTGTCTTGTAGTCTTTTCTGTCTTTCTCCCTTGTGTCTGTTGCCAGGATTTTCAAGGAGTCTCTCCTAGTCAAACCTGATCTCTAGCAACCTTGAATTAATCTACAGCCTTTTGTTTTCTGTGGATTTAAAAGCATAACCTTTTAAATTTCCCCAAAGCAATACAGTTTCTGACTTACATTTGAAATGTAAGGTATTCCCAAAGTAGACTGGTTTAAATCAGCAGTCCCTCTTATAATCCCATATCTCTCCAGCTGTCATTTGACCATCAGCAATCAAAAAATTCAAAGTTAACACCATACCGGATGCAGACTCCCTGTGTATTTTCTTTCATTTTTTTAGTTTTTATTTTTAAAAATCAATATTTTCTTTTTTATTTATTTTTCATTTTACATACCATTCTCAGTTCCCCCCAACTTCCCCCATATAACCCCCCATTCACTCCTCAGAGGGTATAAGGCGTCCCTCTTTGGGGGAATTAATGAAGTCTGGCATAACAAGTTGAGTCAGGGTCAAGACCCTCTCCCTGTATCAAGGCTGAACAAGGTACCCCACCATAGGGAATGGGCTTCAGAAAGTCAGTTCATACACCCAGGATAAGTCCTGGTCCCACTTCCTGGGGCCCCCCAAAGGATCAAGCCACATAACTGTCACCCACATTCAGAGGGCTTAGTTAGGTCCCATGTAGGTTCCCCAGATATCAGTCCAGAGTCATGAGCTCCCACTAGATCAGGTCAGCTCATGATCTTAACCTCTCTTGTTCATTGTGCTATACATTGTGCTATACATTTTCTCCACTCACCTTCCTTCTTCCCCTCTCCCCTTCTATTCTTTCCCATGACCCCCACACTCCCAATTTACTCAGGAGATCTTATCTTTTTCTCCTTCCTATTTAGATTTATCTATGTCTCTCTTAGGGTCCTCTTTGTTGTCTAGGTTCTCTGGGGTTGTGGACTGTAGGCTGGTTTTCCTCTGCTTTGTGTCTAAAAGCCACTTATGAGTGAGTACATATTATATTTGTATTTCTGGGTCTGGGTTATCTCACCCAATACTTTTTTTTTCTAGATCTATGTTGGGACCATTTGGAGTGCTGGCCTCCAGCTGCTCTTCCCCGCTAGTGATCTTTATGTTCCTTCTGATGAGTTACTAAAAGCTGTGCTAAAGTTGTTTACCAGCTCTGCTTCATGAGCATGTGTTGCCTTGAGGATCAGAGGATAAGGTTTTCACCTGTTGGCCCACCTGACCGTGTTGGGTATATAAGCCTCCGTGGTGCTATTAAATAAGGGGCTTCTTACCAGTGACTAGAGGTCCGTGTCTTTGTCTCTCTGTCTGTGTGTCTTTGTGTGTTTCAATCTCCAGCCCCTTGCCCAAAGCTCGCGAACTGTATGGTAGTGCATAGAGCAGAGACAGGCGTTGTGCACTGCAGATCTATCCATTTGCCTGCAAATTTCAAGATGACATTTTTTTTTAAATAGTACCACTGAATAGCACTCCATTGTGTAACTGTACCACATTTTCACTACCCATTCTTTGGTTGAAGGACATCTAGTTGTTTCCAGGTAATGGCTATTATGAATAATGCTGTTATGAACATAGTTGAGCAAATGTCCTTGTAGCATGATTGAGCACCTATTGGGTATATACCCAAAAGTGGTATTGCTGAACCTTGAGGTAGATTGTTTTCTAATTTTCTGAGAAATTGCCATACTGATTTCTAAAGCAGCTGTACAAGTTTGTACAGCAATGGAGGAGTGTTCTCCTTACTCCACATCCTCTCCAGCCTAAGCTATCATCAGTGTTTTTGATCTTGGCCATTCTGACAGATGTAAGATGGAATTTAAGAGTTCTTATTTGCATTTCTCTGATGGCTAAGGATTAGAGCATTTCCTTAGGTATCCTTTGTAACTGGACTTCTGTGGAGGCCTTCAATCCATTTGGACTTTAGTTTTTGTGCATGGGGATAGATATGGATCTATTTGCATTCTTCTACATGTTGACATCCAGTTGAAGATGCTTTCTTTTTTTCTTCATTGTAATACTTTGGTTCTTTGTCAAAAATCAGGTGTTCATAGATGTGTGGATTAATATCAGGTTCTTTAATTCGATTCCATTAGTCCACATGTCTGTTTTTATGCCAATTCCAAGCTGTTTTTCATTACTGCAGCTCTATAGAAGAGCTTGAAGTCAGGGATTGTGATGCCTCTGTAAGTTCCTTTATTGTACAGGATTGTTTTGGCTATCTTGGGTTTTTGTTTTTCCATATGAAGTTGAGTATTCTTTTGAGGTCTGTGAAAAATTGTGTTGGGATTCTGATGGGGATTGCATTGAATCTGCAGATTGCTTTTGGCAAGATTGCCATTTTTACTATGTTGATCTTATCTATCCAAGTGAATTGGAGATCTTTCCATTTTATGGTGTCTTCAATTTCTTTAAAGACTTAAAGTTCTTGTCATTCAGGTCCTTCAGTTTTTAAATTAGAGTTACTCCAAGATATTTTATGTTATTTGTGGTTATTGTGAAGGGTGATGTTTCTGATTTCTTTCTCAGCCTAATTATCATTTGGTTATAGGAGGGCTACTGAATTTTTGAGTTAATGTATCCTGCCACATTACTGAAGGTGTTTATCTGTTGTAGGAGTTTCCTGGTAGGATTTTTGGGGTCACTTATGTATACTATCATATCATTTGCAAATAGTGAAAGTTTGACTTCTTCCTTTTCGATCTTTTTTCTTTTTTTCATATTTTTATTTTTCATTAAAAAATTTACACTTCCACCCGTTCTCCTAGTCCCCTCCCTCTCCCCTACTACCCCTCTTCCCTTCCCCTGTTTCCTTAAGAGGAGGCAGGGTACCCTGCCCTGTGGGAAGCCCAAGGCCTTCCCCTGCTCCATCCCAGCCTAGGAAGGTATGCATCCATATAGACTAGGTTCCCAAAAAGCAAATACATGCAGAAGAGATAGGTCCCAGTGCCTTATATCATTGGCTTCTCAGTCAGCCCCCATTGTCAGCCACATTCAGAGAGTCCGGTTTGATCATATGTTCATTCAGTCCTGGTCCAGCTGGATTTGGTGAGCTCCCATTAGATCAGGCACACTGTCTCAGTGGGTGGACCAGCCCCTTGCGGTCCTGACTTCCTTGCTCATCTTCTTACTCCTTCTGCTCTTCAACTGGACCTTGGGAGCTCAGTCCATTGCTCTGATGTGAATGTGGGTCTCTGTCTCTATCTCCATCCACCGGATGAAATTTCTATGGTGATGATCAAGATATTCATCAGTGTGACTATGGGACAAGGCTAGTACAGGCACCCTCTCCTCTGCTGTCCAAGTACCTAGGTGGGGACATCCCTATGGACACCTGGGATCCCTTCTAGAGCCAAGTCTCTTGCCAGTCCTAAAATGACTCCTTATTTTGTCTTATAGCTATTGCTAGAGCTTCAAGCACTATATTAAAGAGATATGGAGAGAGTGGACAGCCTTGTCTTGTTCCTGATTTTAGTGGAATCGCTTTGAGTTTCTCTCCATTTAATTTGATGTTAGCTGTCGGCTTGCTGTATATTGCTTTTATTATATCTAGATATGATCCTTGTATCTCTAATCTGTCCAAGACCTTTATCATAAAGGGGTGTTGAATCTTGTCAAATGCTTTTTCAGCATCTAATGAAATGATCATATGGTTTTTTTCTTTCAGTTTATTGGTATGATGGATTACATTGATAAATTTTCGTATGTTGAACCAGCCCTACATCTCTGGGATGAAGCCTACTTGATCATAATGGATGATCTTTTTGATGTGTTCTTGGATTCTGTTTGCCAGTATTTTATTGAGAATTTTTGCATCGATGTTCATGAGTGAAATTGGTCTGTAATTCTCTTTCATGGTTGCGTCTTTGTGCGGTTTTGGTATCAGGGTAACTGTAGCTTCATAAAAAGAGTTTGGCAAT
>PVIU01035427.1:0-10309 GCA_004026605.1 Ondatra zibethicus | reverse complement strand
ATCCATTTCTTCCACTTTAGTAAAGGAACGTGGAGTTTAGCTGAATGTTTGGCCATATGGTTTAAAACAGGAAGCTTTCTAGTGTCCCCTGCAGTTAGGCATGGCTGTGCTTTAGGTGCTGGCCGAGGAAACGGCAGCCTAGGAATTCTCTACAGTATCCACACAATTGTTTTGAAAGCAAGGAGATGGACTGTAGCTCTCTCTCCCTCCCTTCTGTAGCCTGAGCAGGGCTATGAAGGAAGGTGTGGCAGAGAAGAACTAGCATGAAGAGGAACCATAGCAACACCATCAGAACAGCAGGCAACCAGGAGCCTGGGATCACTTACGAGTTCCAGGGAGCTGCCAGCCATATTTTGTGCTTGGATTTGTTACATATGAGAATTCTTATGCTATTTAAATGGTTTTCATTTCTTAACTTTGTGTGTGCATGGTGCGTGTGTGTGTGTGCGTGTGTGTGTGTGTGTGATTATAAGCAAAATACAGTGGTGAACCTGGATTTAGATACCTTGAGTTGGAGAGATCTATGGGATGTCTCAGTGGAGGAGGGAGAAAGCAGCTGGCATATCAATTCTGAAGTCACAAGAGAGATCAAAGAGACAGCTGTAGTTTTTAGATGGCATTTGAAGGTATGGGATTAGAAAAGCATGCACGGCCAGTGTAGAGAGATGGAAGGTAGCATCCGAAGATGACACACTGTGGTCTAGGGAAGGGCTAGGGAAGGGTCAAAAGCAGACTAAGGGATCAGCACAGAGGTAGAGAAAACCCTATCTCTCTGTTCAGTGAGGACTGCATTTCAAGGGGGAATTCTGGTCAGTCAGCCACTATGGAGAATCCCAGGGCAGACTGCGAGCTGGCTACTGGCTGGTCGACATGGACTAGGGCAATCTGAGAGACGCGGTGGCTGTAATAAGAGCATGACCACAGCGGACAACGAGAGGGAGGAAAAGCAGCTAAAAGCTCTGCTGAGCACATCTGCCATAAAGAGACAGAAGTAGAGAGGTCTACAGAAGGGCTTCAGCACCCTGTCCAGTGCAGAAGCCGGTGTATGTGTGTAGGTTGGGTTGTGATGCGGGGAAAAGTGGCCATCACAGATGCGAAGCTCTTTCAAACCACACATGCATCCTGCCACCTCTTGCATTCTCGATTTAGATTCTTAATGTTCAGACATGTATGTGGGACACAGGAGGTGCTCAAAAACACTTTGTGAGTGGATACCCTCTCATATAAATGTTCCAGGATAAAGGCATCTATTCTGGCTTTTCATTTTAAATTATCTTCTCCTGAGTAAACAGTTGGTTTTCTTTTCAACTGGTTCTTGCGTATGTGTTTTTGGAACATATATATATAAGAATTAATTTTTGGAAGTCTTGAGTCATATTTAAAGTTGTTTTTTGAAATGAGGTCTCATTGGGTCCTGGCTGGCTTTGAAGTCATTTCGAGCCTCCTGTCCCAGCATCCCAAGTTCAGTGGCTCCAGGCACACACTATGACACCAGGTAAGTCTAATTTGCATCTTTAGCAACAGACACATAAACATCCCACTGGTACCTAACAGTACCCAATTAACCTTACAATTACAGGTCACAGTTATGATCAGAGAAATAACATTTCCTTTTTGGTAGGGAACTTGGCTGGCTGTCCTTACAGCCATTCACAAAGAAATGGGAAGCATTTTGCTCTGCTGATTTGCTACAACTACTTTTATTCATCGGATCAAGACTCACAACGGAGAACCATGGAGGAAGCCCAAGTTAAAAACTGAATCTGACTCACTGCCCGGCTTTTAAATGTGGCAGCTCACCATGCGCTCCCACGGGGGCTGGGGGGGGGGTTCCTGCCAAAGCAAGTGACAGTGAATGGCTGGTTTATAATTCACTGCATCTGTAGGAAGCTGCTAGCCATGCTGTCTTGGGAACTCCAGGTCTTACCCACGGCTGGCTATAATACATCCTAGTTCCACTACCTGTCTGTGGGGCCTTGGCATACGTGGCTGTGCTTTCCTTATCTAACAAACAGAACTTGGCAGGGTTAGGAGGGGTAATGTATACAAAGTGGCAGCATACGGTAAACTCAGCATCAACTTTCAATAAGACACTGTTGGTTCTGCCCTTGCTCATGGGTTACTAGTGCTACTGTTGAAACGACTGCTGTTACACGAGGCCCGGGAACAACATGTGGAAATCATTTTGCAAACCATGTCAATGTCAGAGTCTGACATGGTCACAAAGGAATAGGGGCAGCACCTGGAAACACGACTGTGGGAGACTGTAGAACCACGGTGCAGAGATCTAATCAAGGATGTTTCCCACACTTTCACATGTTTGGCATTGTCTTGAGACACTGAAGGAGTAAGAATGTCGAATCTCTCATGAGGGTGCAGGCCTGGCTCATCTGGTTTGGGAGGTGGCACTGTGGGCGCGCTGTTTGTGCAACGTTTCCTGGCTGCACTGTAATGCTGCACACAGAGGAGGATCCAGAAGGGACAGGCACTTCTCTACTAACCAGGTTCAGATCAGGCCACGTTACGTCACTGCGTCAGCTCTCATGGCTCCCTCCTTTCCCTTTACCCTCTTCTGGGGATGAGAAGGACATGTTTTCTAGTACCTTCCTAGCGGTCATCAGATACAGATCTGTGGTTAGTAACACGGGGATGATGTGTGGGAGACTTCTGAAAGGCTGTGGCTACATTTAACTCAGGGGATTTACTGCTAATGTTATATTTTTGTTGTTTTTTGAAGAGGACAAACAACACAGCCTTTTAAATTCTGGATCCAGACAGTCTTCAAAACCCACACTTGTAACTTTGGTTCTGTCAAGGCAGTAAGCCCATAATGCATTGCCCGCTGATTATAACTAAAGCCTCCAGGTGAGCCAGACAAATACAGAGTTTTCCAGATCCATGCATATGGATTCGCGAGCATGACAAAACCTGGAAAGACAACACAGGAGTTTCCTCTCCCTCCTGCTGCTCTTCAGTGCGTTTGCAGCGTCCCTCAAAACAGGCACAGAGCGGGCACCTGGACTAGTTTCATAAATTCCACAGACGCCCGCCTTTCTACCTAGATAAACCTGACAGCTACCAGGTAGAGCTCAGGGAAAATGAGTGAAGAACCAGAGGCTCTCCTGACCCATGTATGAGTGTGCATGCCTCAGCTGAAGCCCCAAGTTACTGCTTTTGTGGGACATACCCACACTCACTGAAACTAAGGCTAAACAGACCTGGCTGCCTTAACAGCAATTGAAGGCAGAAGTTCAGTCTGAAGCAAACGATGTTTTGTGGCAATCATTTTGTTCTGCAGCACGCTATGGCAGGGACCTCGAGTCTACACACTCATGATACCAAAACTACAATTCAGATTGCTTAATGGCCAAAACTTTTTTTATTTTATTTTATTTTTTTAAAAGACAGGGTTTCTCTGTGTAGATCAGGCTGGTCTTGAACTCAGAGATCCGCCTACATCTGCCTCCCAAGTGCTGGGATTGAAGGCATGAGCCACCACTGCTCATGTGTGGGAGACTTCTGAAAGGCTGTGGCATGTAAAAACTTTGGCCAACAGTCAAAACTTTTAAGTGTGGGCAGGGCTGTAGTTCGTTTGGTGGCATGTAAAAACTTAGTAAGCTATGAAGGGCTTTAGGTTCATTCAATGGCACCCTACCCAGGGTCAATTGACCAACTGTAGATTCTAAAGGTGAAGGGGAAATACAATCAACAAGTACCAACCCTGTGACAACCAGAAAATAGAATCAGACAAAAAACCAAAAAGGAACAAAAAACTTCATGGCAGCCATGAAGATAAATACACTTCCATGGAAAGGCAGGAATTATTTGCAGAAATTTAGAAATATTTAAAAAGCGGAAATATTACAACTTGAACATACAATATCTGGAAACAAACACAATAAACAAAACACTTGACAGGTCAGTAGTGGGCTAGTCACCACATTCAATATGCTGCAGGAAAAACAAATACAAAGCAGCCAAACTGGAGAAACAGAAAAACGAGGACAGGGTTTCAGGGAATTGCAAGATAACAACCAAAATGTGCAAGTAGAGAGACAGGAATCACAAAATAAAATCCAGTGGTCAAAAAACACATAAGCAGATAAACACAAGAAGGAAGCAGAAATTCTATTTGAATAAATATGTGTATATATTCAACAATGCTTGTGATATCCTATGAGATAAAATCCATACCTGGCACATTATTAGATCAAGATGGAGCTAGACGGGTCACAGGAGAGCCAAATCCTAACCATTTATCATTTTGCTCATAAATTAGTACATCTTTGAGTCCTCAGCAGAGAGACTTCTTTTTTTAGTAGATGGCAATCAACACAAAGACCCACTACTGGCCGAGGTGCAGAGAAAAAAGACTATGGAATGCTCCGCCCCTAATGGGACATCTTCATCACATGGCTCAGGGATCTCTGGAGAAGAGGAGGGGACAGTGTCAATCCAGAGGCAGTGAGTGACACAAGAAGACAGTATCCTCTGGATACAGCCGGAGAGTTGGACCTGTGAACTCACAGCAGCTATGACCGCATGAACAGGACCTGTGTGAGTTCAAGCCAGATCAAATCCCAGTGTGGAGAAGAGAGCTGGGCCCTTAGCTGAGGAGTTATCTGCAGCTCACAGCCACTTGGAGAGTCAGTTTTCTCTAAGAGTGGAGTCACTAGTAAGTTGACCGTGCTCCAGTGGAAGGCCATACATCCAGGAATATATGGATAGCACAAGTTGAACTTGATGGTGTTTAATAAAAGAGACATAAGGCTAGGAGGTTAGAAAAGTGGATATGTATCTGGGAGGAGTTGGGGGGAAGACCATGGCTATGACTAAAATACATTGTATAAAATTATCAAGAAATTAATAGTAAAAATATATGTATATACACACACAGTCTTTGAGAACTCCAGATAAATATCAAACAAGTACCCCAAAACATCATTGAGCACTGAAATCTATGGAAAAAATTTAAAAACCTTAACAGTTGATAGGGACAATGACATCAAATAAGAACGGCATTTCAAATGACTGCAGATTTCTCAAAACAAAAGATGGAGGCCAGAAGACAGCAGAATGATATATTTGATTTGCTATGTTGGAAATTTCTTTTTGAGTTGACCCACAGCCTTCATGCTCTCTCTATTAACATATTAGCAGGTACATTTGTCAATTCAGCATATCCCATAAAGACATTGTCAGATAAGAAAAAAAAGAATTTGATGATAGCAAATATACTTTACCAGAAATGCTAGAAATATTTAAGGCCAAAGTAAAATAATATGGGGGGCATTGAGACACAAAGAAAAGAAATACTATTTTTTTCATCTTCATTTTCTATATAATAAACCTGAATAGTGAAATCAAATATAATGCCACTATCTTACCAGATTTTCAATGTGTTTATATGAGCGCTGCATATGGACTGGAAGAAGGGGCTCAATGGTGAAGGTACTTGCCTTGTCTGATCCCTGAGATGCACAGGATGGAAGCAGAGAACTATTCCTGAAAGCTGTCCCCTGACCTCTATGTGCACAGCATGCCCCTCCCCACATAAACAAGTGTGACACATGGGACAATTGCCATACTAAGGGGCGATGTGAGCAAATGAACCTACATTGTAAGTTTTCTCCTCCGGGGAGAAGGAGTGTAAAAGCCTAGGGTTATGTAGATTGTTGGATCATTCTAGTGCTAGAACAACTATATGATGATGTGAACTGATACTGCAGAAAATTCAAGAAAAGATTTAATGAATAATACCAAGGTTGAAAGGAGTTTGTTATTAGTGTTTTTACAGTCATTGAGATGGCAACAAATTTGATGGCACACATAAAAGGAGTACTTGTCTTAAAAACATAACTTGCCAAAATCAACATATGAAAATCTCAATAGCTTTATGCCTGCTAATAAAAATCAGCTTGGTATCAAACCTTCCATAGATTATGCTCCAATGGCTCTATTAGTAATTTCTATTTCATGAAAGAAATAATATCAGCCTAACTTTGGAAAAATATAGAAGATCATTGTCTACATCATTCTACAAGGTCAGCAAAACTTGAACATACACTCCAACATTATAAAAAATATCCCACCTGAACGCACAAAGCCAGACATTATACATCACAAATCTTTGCAAACCAAATGCAACCATACACACACACTAACATCTATAACCAAGTGAGGATTATCCTCATAATTCAAGGTTGGTTTAATATCTGAAAGTAATCAAACGTTACTAGGTTACTAGAATCCAGCAGGGAAAGTGAGGATTGCGTCTGATACTGAAGCAGTAGTGAGCCAAACTCTACATTCACTTATGCCAAAATGCTCAGTAAAATAAAACTATTAAGAAAGCTAACAAAGGGCTGAAGAGAAAACTGATCTGCTAATATCAGACTTCAGGGCAATGGAACAAATGATTTTCTTCCTGAGCAAGTTTATTGCTTCTACTGAAAAACATTTGGTTTTTTTCCCTTCCTCCTTCCTTTTCTTTTCTTTTTTTTTCAAGACAGGGTTTCTTTGTTGCTTTGTAGCCTTCTTGGAATTTGCTTGGTAGACCAGACTGGCCTCAAACTCACAGAGATCCGCCTGCCTCTGCCTCCCGAGTGCCGGGATTAAAGGGGTGCCCCACTACCACTCAGCTTCTTTCCTTTTTTTTTTTTTTAAAAGATACGTATCTTTTTTAAAGATTTATTTATTATGTATATAGTGTTCTGTGTGCTTGAATGCCAGAAGAAGGCATCAGATCTCATTATAGATAGTTATGAGCTAACCTATGGTTGCTGGGAATTAAACTCAGGACCTCTGGAAGAACAGTCAATGCTCTTAAACCCTAAGCCACAAGACATAAAAAGAAAAGCAAAAAGGGTTAACCTTCAGAAAATAATAAAACAATCTCTACTCACAGATATATTTTCTTTAAACACAGAAAACTTCTGGTAACTTCTATGCCAGCAGTTTTAAGCAGTAAACTAATTTAGCAAGGTCTGGGTTACTGATGAAAGTATTCTATGCTAGGAACATAAACCTATTGCTTTTAACACAAAAACATCGTGATGGAAGGAGAGTAGATCACCCAAATCTGCTGTAAATTTTGCACATGACAGTAGACACAAACTCATGAGCTGTTTCTTAGAGCAAACCAGGAAACTGATGGGCAAGGAGGGGTGTCTCAGGAAGTACAGGTGGCATCGGGGACCCATTTTGCTCCTGTCTGTACCAAAGGCCAGACTTAGATGAAAGTGATGGGTCAACAACTGGCCAAAGAGGAGACATAACAGCTGTTGGGAAATACAGCCAAGTCCTTTCTCCACACAGGTAGGTGATGGAGAGCCACTGCGGGACAACAGGAGAAACACCAGCTGGACAAGCACAGCTGCAAACTCCATGTATTCTCCTTAGAAAACCACATTCTCACTGGGCTGTGGAGTCCCAGAACTCAGGAGGCAGGTGGATCTCTGTGAACTGGAGGCCAGTCTGGTCTACAAAATGAGTTTCAGGGCAGTCAGAGCTGTTACACAGAGAAACCCTGTCTCAAAAAACAAAACAAGAAAACTACATTCTATAATAGTTAAGAAGAACCGAAGATAGATGCTGGAAAAGTATCAGAATCAAACACACAATCAATAATTTATCCCAAGAGGGGAGAGGGGCCTGTCCTTGCATTTAGTTAGCTACTGTAGTTAATCCGGGAGGCTGAAAGCTGTAGGGAATGGGCTCTCTCTGTGTAGACAGTGTGAGCTGTTTCCCACCATCTGTTCATGCACTGTGAAGGAACACTGGCTCTCTAGAGGTTATCTCTGGCATAAGGTTTAAACAAACTCCGACTGATGATTAAACCCCTTAATAGTCTAGTCCAGATGAAGAGGGGGAGTATTAAAAGGCACTGGTGAGGAGAAAATGTTTAAATCCCTTTAGTTTACAGATATGCCAGATTTCCAAGGGTGATTCCACAGAAGTGTTTTAAGACATGCATTAGGGCCAGAAGCTATGGGAGGCTATAATAACAGCGCTGTGAGGGCCATCTCCCCCGGTCACTTCAGCACACAGGACAGGGACTTCTATTTCTAAAAGACACCTGGGAAGGAGGTTTAAAATCTGCATTTCCCTCTTCTGAGAGGGTAGAGGGAAACAGAACTTACTTTCTTAGGTAACAAAACCACAAATACCAGAATCAAACACAGTGTTAATCATTCACTAACACAACAGAATTTAAAATGCTACCCAGAGCAGCACTGAAAGAAGTGACAAGACCATTCCTAACTGAACAGCCACCATGGTAATGGCAATCATTTATTTAGTGCTTTGTAACTTGACAGGTATCTCTGTCAACACTCAACTTCATGCATACTATGCTACATGCTAAATCCATTTTACAGACTTTTCCCCCAAAGCAATGATTTACTGTTAGGACTTCCAGATTAGGAATTTGGAGAGTGGACATCTCATCTAGTGTTTTCCTAAATAAGCTGGTTAAGTTTATCTGTTACACATTAGTCCCCTGGATTTTGGTGTAGTGATATTTTGTTTGTGTTTTAACAAATAAAGCTTGCCTGAGATCAGAGTGCAGAGCTAAGCCACTAGATGCCAGGGAGTGGTGGCACACTCCTTTAATCCCAGACAGAGGCAGAGGGATCAGTATTAGTTCAAGGCCACCCTGGTCTACACAAGACTGATTCTGTCTAAAAGAGAAACAGAGTTCACACAAAGGTGACCCCAGCACTTGGGATCCCACGCCTTTAATCCCAGCACCAGGGAGTTGGAGACAGGAGAGATATGGCTGGGCAGAGAGAGGAATACAAGGCGGGAAGAGCCAGGAGCGGAGTGCAGTCTGAGGCAGCACTCAGAGGAGGCAGTCTGAGGACAGGATCGCCCTTTTGGTCTGAGGATTCAGTAGAGGTAAAAGGTCTCTCTAGTGGCTGTCTGCATTGCTTCTCTGATTGCTCAGATTTCATCCCCTAATATCTGACTCAGGGTTTTATTATTAAGAAAATTAGAACTCGTGCTATGCTTTGGAGCTGAGAGCACCATTCTTTCCTGAGTATGAAGACCACTGTATAAAGGAAAGTAATTTTATAATTCTTTGCCCAACATCTATGTAGGCACGAGAGCCATATATTTTATGATGGTTGACAGAAAGAGCATGATGAAAAGGCATTAAAAAATCCAACAATATTTTGAAACTGATTTGTAATCTAGCAATGACAACAGTAAAACAGGACTGCATTTACATATATGTAAGCCATGCTATCTCAGATGCTGCTTCATGTACTCGTGGAAGATAAGCAGTGACTGGAGGGGTCAGAGGCTGGGGGTCCATTAGCGAGTGCCAGGCTAAGGACACCACCTTCCTGTAACTGGGATGGATATCACGACTGCATAGTAGCAGCAGACAGAAGTGAGGAAAAGGTTTCCAGGTTACCAGTGCAATGAGCATCACAATCCAGCGAATGCCAGTCACTCTGGGGAGGCTGAGGTACGAGAATGCCAAGAACTAGTGTTCATTTGCTCCCTGTCCTCCACTAAGCCTTCTCCAGTCTCCCCTTCAGCACTGCAGTAGCCTTCTGGTGGGTGCCCTCCTTCCACACTACCTCCATCTTTGCCTCTTGGTGTGGACCTAGCTTGGCTCTTTCTATCACGCCCTCACAGCCTTCCCTTCTAGTCCATCTCCATTTTGTGTGTGAGCATCACTTGCTGATATGTAGAAACACTTTCTACCAGAGGCCTGTAGTGGACACACCAGGCAGGTGATTTCTCACTATCCTTCCTGTCCCCCATTAGGCTCTGTCCAGACTTTAAGTCCTGCGGCAGTTTGTTTGATGGAGCTCCTCCCTTCACCCCAACTCCACTTCTTGGTGCAGACCTGGAGTCCCTACCTTTTCCATCCCTGTTTCTGAGACTCATCCTCTGTCCTAGCGCAGCCTCCATTCCCTAGGGACTCTGCTTCCTGATGCCAACACAGCCCTTAGTTTGTTGCCGCAGCCTTTCACCTCTCCTCCACATGCATCTCTATTCTGTTTTTGTCACCTGCCTACCTGACCTGCAACAGCACTCTCTGCCAGGACTTTACAACCACCACACTTTCCCAGGATCCCAGGGGAAAGAGCAACCAACAATGGAGCGTACACCCAATACAGACAAGACCAGAGAGCAGAATCCAAGAACAACTCCATCATCATAACTACAGATGCCTAGACCACGGGACAAAAGCCAAGACACTATGATTCTACCAGAGCCCACTGACCCTACTACAGGGCCCTGGGATGTGCTATAGATTGGAAGCCTAAGACAAGGACGTGAAAATAATGAT